>JAZBHA010001840.1:0-14007 GCA_037464855.1 Iselma pallidipennis | reverse complement strand
TTAAAACCAATTTGTTGTTTATTGTTTATACCAATGATTCGCCACTAATAGTGGGGGCTTCTTCACGATCCGAAAATTACAATTTCTTTATTATTCATCTACCAAAAAAAACTACAACTACTGTAACAACTTACAATAACAAACAAAGTCGTTTCATCCACCTACCCCCATATTCTCTGTTGTGAATTGATTCGTTACCTTCTTCATTATCCATACAAAACAAACAGTTATGACAAACTGCATAATTGCAGACGATGTTTTTTTTTAATAATACTGACGACATAATTGTTGGATTATAGACATTAATTTATAAATCAATGTTTCTGTTGTATTAGTAACACATGTTGATAATTTTTTCGACATGTGTTGTGTGTGTTAGAAAGAAATGGTCTACATGTCGAACGAAGAAAACCTCGATATTACAGATATCTTTGCGATATAAGCGCTACTAGAGACCTCACGAGCATGTAAGAGAAACTAAACCGCTGGCCCAAGGTCACCCATTTACGTTAACAGTCTATAGAATAACTGGTTTGTGGCTGTTGGATACTGAAACGAAAATCCGAATTTCAGGTGTGTTTGGTTGCATATTACGAAGATATTTGTCTCGAGTTGACATCTGCCAATCAACTATGCGGCAAAGGAACACGAGGACCTTGTTTGACACAAATGTTATTTATTATTTGCGGTACAATAGACGGCATGCAATAAAAATTTTGTCTATTTCTTTGAACTTATGCATAAAAGTCTGGGTGCAAAACTTATAAACATCTGGTATTCTACCTTACAAATAAATTGTTATCGGAGATTTGCTAACAAAACTTGTAGTTTTTCAGAATTTTGTTCAAAACCCTTGCAAGTTTTCTCTAGCAATTTTTCAATCTATGTTTCAAAACTTGCTAAAGCTCTTCAGAAATGTCTTTTGTTTGTAGATAAGAGTCTTTGTAATGCAGAATAATTTTTAAAGTAAACTGATGATAGACTGTAGGGTTGGTTAAAACAACCTACCGAATTGTAAAGCTTTCATCAAATTATAGTGTCTATAGTGCAGGTCAGACAAATGACTGAATATTTTTATATTTTTCGCAATAGTCCCACGTCATACCTGCCTGTTTATATACAGAATTTACATATGCCCTTTTTCGTTCGTTTTTCTTCTTTTATCTGTTTCTTTCTGACTTATGGTGTGAATAATGAAAACAACAGAATTTGATCTACTTTCTTTTAGGCGGGAAATATTCACATAAACCATTATTTTAAGAGAAAATCTGATCTATAATAGTCAGTCAATAATTATAATATCCCAATATGTAATAAAACAAAATGGTCTTTAGTCTTTGTAATATTTGAAGTGATTTTTATACTACTGTTATTACTTTGAATGGGGAAGGAACGAAAGCGAGTCCACACGAACTCCACCCCTCCATCTACACCCTTTACATCCAGGTAGAGAGCCGCAAAAATGATTTCTACCTGTGATCCGCTCACGAACTTATTTTGTATTTTTTTGAATTCTATTTTATTATTTTAGTGAAGTCAACTCCAACTTTCAGTCGCGAGCCGCATTGTAAGCTCTTGCAGGCCGCGTGTTTGACACCACTGCCCGAGAGGATATCACTTAAAAAAAGACGCACTTTGTGGTTTACCTCATAGGTGGTGCAGAAAAGAGCATGCAGTTAAAATAGTATTTGGAAAAACAATTAATATTCGTCAGTATTGATAATATAGTTACATACACGATTTTCGAAACTAGTTTCAAACAAGTAGAGTCCTTGTTCATACGTCACAAAATATAAAGCGAAATTTTCATTAATACGGTCACAATCTTTCCTGATTTTTAAACGGTGTTTAACAATAAAAGAAAATCTAAGACAGATATCGAAAAATGGGTCATGTGGCTCACGAGATTTGAATAATATACATTCGTTACACAAGCGACCGCAACTTTAGGTGACACCGTTTGTTCAAAAAATGGGTTGAAAAAAATTCGTTTTTGCCATATACGAAGCGTTAGGTATCCAACAGCCTTAAGTATAACAATAACAGCGTTTATTCATAGAAACAGTTCTCATAAGATACAACACTCTTAACTTAACGAACGTAACTTGGCATAATGAGCAGGCGCACACTGATGGCTACTATCGGTAGCTGTCGCTACCCAATAGTGGGCAGCACACGCCTAGCCCGTAGCGGCAAATTCGAAATCGGAATTCACCGACTACATAATGAACCAAATAATCAATTAAGTTCAACATCTTGTCTTGGTAATAATGATCAGGGCCGGGCCGACCAATTGTGGCGCCTAAGGCGAGTCTCAAAAACAGCGCCTTTTGAAAATTGTGGAAAGACTCATATTGTTAGTAGTTACCAATAAAAATGAAGCTAAAAATTTTATTTTTATTTAGCAAGAAAGGGCGAAAAGTACGTCACCTGTTTATAATTTTTTTGCAACCCATACTTTGAGAAACTCTGAAATAATGTAATTAGCATCGAACGTAATACTGAAAAATTATATATTAAATAAAGAAAAACGATTTATAAATTTCAAAAAATATACAAATATAACAACTCGTAGAACTTACTAACAATTCAAAAGAAGAAACAAAATATACTATTGTTAAACACAATTTCTTATAAAGTAAATTAAATTAAATTAAATCATTCTTCGGGCCTTTTTTTCAGCAAATATCTTGACAGCGTCTCTATAATGTATTGTTTTTGATATAGTCTTTTCTAAAGAAATTATTGCCGGATTATTTAGTCGCTCTTGGGTTGTTGTTGTCCGTAAATAATTTTTCAAAATTTTCAGTTTAGAGAAACTACGTTCAGCTGTTGCTACAGTTATAGGTAACGTTAGGAGAATCCTTAAAGCTACTACAACGTTTGGAAATATACATTTAAAATCAAATTCACAAATAAAATTTAATATTTCTTTTGCATCTTTTACTTCCTTTGGTAAAAAAATCCTTAAATTTGTTAGTTCGTATTTGAGATCATTTGCAGATATATCGAATTCGTCTTGGTCCTTTAGTTGGCCATTCTGATAATTTAGTTTGTTCAAAATTGATACAACAAAAACAATAAATTGCATCTTGACTTGTTGAATAGATCAGCCAATTCCTAATTATTTCCTCTGCATTTTCAAGTTTCCGCTTGTAATGTTGTGTTGAAAAATGTCGTCCTGAGTCATTAATTGGAATTTTTTTTTTTAACTTGTACTGTCCCATTTTTGATAAGAATTTGTCTAAAATTGTCTGTCATCTCAGGCCACAGTGCGGGATCCTCAAAATTTATACATTTTCTTAGCAGTTTCGTGCTCTTCTTCATTGTGAATTTTCCATTGTTCAGATTGATTTTCCTCACAATCCTCTTCTATTTTCACACTATTTTCTTCCTTGTTGGTTTCTTCAGATAGCTGATCAATGTCCCCTGTGTTAGAGCCTGTTTCCTGCCCTTCTTTGTCTAGATATTGATGTTCCACGCTCAATTGATCTTGTTTCGTCTCCTGACTTTAAAAAAAATTATTTAGTGCCGCAGCTTGCTTCTTTTTTTCTTCTAATTTACTCATCTTCCTTTTTAAGTTTTCATAACCAGATAATTTTCTTTTTGGAGGCATGATAATCAACTAAAAATTACAAGTATTTAAAATTGGATGAGCAGTTAATATTTTATGTAACTATACATATGAGGAGTGAGCGTAACTTTTCTACTTTTACAAATTTTATAGAAATCGATGAAAATTAAATATCTCTCAACCAATTTTATGTACATTTTTGAAAAAAAATCCATAGAATTGTTATAAAAGTCTCTATCGAATCCCGTTTATTAGGTCTTCATCTCTGCAAAATCCAACAAGTTACAGACAAAACAAATGTGGAAAAGTGACACTTTGTAAGACTCTAGTGGAAATGTGACGTTTTGTTGGCACCAAATATGGAAATGTTACATTTTGGTAGGGTATATAAGCCAACACTACGTTTTCAAAAAAACTCAAAATTAATTTTTTTATTACTAATGGAATAATAATAATTCTAATAATAATAATAATACTCCAAACATGCACACATTGTACGCAAAGTAGGTACTTTCATGAGAAAAATCCTTAGGATTCTTGTTGAATCCCGGAGAAACAAGAATAACCAGCACTAAATGCTGTGGATCGATGTGTCATAATAATAATAATGATAATAATAATAATAATAATTCAAACATGAAGACAAGGTTCCTCGTGTGCCAAACAATCACAGTTTTCCATTTCCTCATTTTCATCATCATTTTCTTTAAAGTTCCCTTGATCAGTTAGTATAGCCTTGTACCATTGTAGCATATCTTTATCCGACCAATCTTCTCCATAAATTTTTGACAGCAACATATTTACATCATTTTTCTTTGTACTACTAATTTCACGTCCAATGGGTAACGTATCCAGTTTAAGATTCTGGTAAGATCTATTTTTTTTAATTAAATTAATCTTTGGCTCACATCCTGTTTCAAATCGGAAGTTTTCATAACATTGAACTCTACATTCGATTGTCGATTTTAGATCAACTTTTTTAATCGATATTCTTTTACAATTTTGAATTTTATCGATTTTCTTGAAAAATCGTTCTAGACCTTTTATATCAAACAATTGCCAATTCTTGCCCAAAATATGAAGTGTACCAAATTTTGAATAGTATTTGTGATACTCTTCTTTAATTGTAATAGTTGGATGTACTTTTAATTCCTTTTCAACTCGCCCAAATACCCTGTCAGCTGGAACAAATGGGTGAACTCTGACAGGGTATGTTAAGGTGATCTCCTCAACATTGCTTGGCGCTATTTTTACGAGCCAGTACATCAGAACATGTATAATATGGCAATTCTTATTCTGTCCCCCGCAGCCATCACAAAAGAGTCTCAAAATTTTTATGTTAGGGTCAATAATATCATAATATGATAACAGAGCAGAACCTACTTCAACCGAGCCTTTCCCTGACTGATCTTCAGTCCAGCTATAAAAATGAGGAAACTGGGCTTTCATGCCCACAATGCAGAAAGTGTAATAAGAAATCTGTCGGGTGTAATAGGCCTCCTGTATTGGACTTTTGGGCAGTGGATGAATTTGCTGTAAGTCGAAACAGAATGAGAGTGAATTATAATTTTCTTTTCTCGTAAGATCGTAAAAGGCATTGGCTCTTAACGTGTGAATCCTTTTTTGTGTCATTATTTCCAATCGGTTTTGTTGATCATTTTCTACTTTAAGTTTATTTTTTAGTATAGTACATGTTCCACAAGCATCTGATGCAGGTGAACTGAAGCCAATATTAAAGTTGTTGAGAAATACGTTGCGGAAGAATTTTGGTTGTACTTTTAAATCATCATGAACATTCGAATTGTACATGTTGCGTAATTTACTCATGTTAAGGTCATAAGCTAAATATATCTGCTTCGATTTTTCTCTATTATAATGACTTTCAATGGCAGGTAGTGTTTTAATAAAGGAAATCACACTGTTTTCTTGCTGCATACTTAGCTTCCTTTCTATTCCCGCCTCTTTTCTCTTGAGGGATACCACCTTTAGCAATAGTTTTTGTAATGGTGTGCAAGCGTCTAGTGCCAATAGAAAAAACTGCCATCAAGAATTTTCTACAGACGTGCACCATTTTTTTGTTTATCATCAACAAGTATGATGCATTAAAGTTCCTTGGTTTAGGTTTATTGGTCTTTGTGTCCCGATGACGTTGAGGCTTGAAAGGTGCCACAAATCTGCTAAGGTAGATGTGTTGTTGTTGCTTTCCAGTATTTTTATAAAAAAGTTTTCTATTTCTTACTATGTCGTCAACAGTAAATTTGCAACACAAAAATTTGCTGTTCTTTGGATGATTACATAGATGCAAGAAATTGGTGGTATATAAATCTTTATCAACATATCTGTAGAATGCAAACAAATACCACACACTTACAACATATTCAATGCCTAACCAGCCAAATTCACTTTTACTTACTTATTGTTTTTTTCTTTAACAATACTTCTCTCGCCTACAGTTTTTTTTCTTTTTCCGTGGTTGATCTGCTCTACAAAAGTCTGACATTTTTTCTAACGATTATTAAACAAATGAAGCTAGCAACGAGAAAGGTCATTTAATTCGTGAACGTACACTACAATTATTAGGTAAGTTTGTGGAAATGTGACTTTTTGTAGGAAACGTTCATCTTTTCTATTTTATACCGAGAGAAGTATTGTGTTTTGACACAATCTAGTATGTTTAATCGATGTAATTCAGTGTTGTAAGTGTAAAAAGAGAATGGTCACAAAAAACCTAAAAATTGGAAAAGTTACGTTTTGTTATTTATGTTTACTGTCATATGATACGGTATAAGAGTACAGAGTGTACCACGGTATTTTGCCTCGCAGTAAGCCATGACTTGTGAACGTAGTGCCGTAGCTTGGTCCGACCGCTTGTCGGTAATGCAGATTTGACGCTAATTACCGACCCGTCAACTTGTTGAAAAATGAATTGATATATTGTTTTTGCTTAAAAACGCCTTGTTTTTAAATAAATTTCTAGGAAAAAGATACTTATTTAATTTTCATGAGTTATTATAATTTCTGACAATGGTTTTCACATTAGAACGTCAACAACTGTCAAATTTAGTACAACCTGAAACAAGCTACGGCCCTACGTTCAAACGTCATGACCTACTCCGAGGCGAAATACCGTGGTACACCCTTTACTAGCAACAGGAAAGTAATTTGTATTCTTATGTTTGTTTTACATATTAGTTAAATTTCAGCTTTCCCCAAGTTGACAATTATTAGTAGATATGCTCGTTAGCAGGGGCGGAACAAGCAAGAATGGCGCCCCGATGCAAACTTCTGAATGGGCGCCCCTATAATTTGTTAATATGAGAATAATCTTTGATATGAGGTAAACAAAACAGAATTAATGTATTTATAATAAATTTCTAATGCAAGAAAGTGCAAAAATGAATAGGTATTTGTACCTTGTGGCACTTCACTAACAACATTTTTGTTCTAATTTTCAAAATGGGGCTTCATACGGCGCCCCATTGTCAGGGGCGCCCCGATGCGACGCTTACCTTGCTTACCGGCTAGCGCCGCCCCTGCTCGTTAGTCACGTAGCTCTAAACTTAAATGGCAAAGATTATAGATATTTTTATATGATACAAATGAATAACTTACCTGTATCTGTTACTATAAAACAATAAAGAACACACTTCGAACACAATAATGAATAAATCAGTCTTAAGTATACGAACGTTAACCATTTCAGCGGTACCCCCACTGTTGCCTACGCCGTACAGGTGTCTCGTCTGCACGGAATTATACCGCAGTTTTTTGTTTCTTGCTTCCGCAGTGAGAGTCGAGAAGGAAAAAATATTATCAATTTTTTTAGCCATTTATCAAAATTTTATTATAAATAAAAAAAAATTATTAAAATTTTTTATCTTTAGCATGTCCCATTTTGGCGCCTATTTCAATTCGGCGCCTGAGGCGGTCGCCTCACCGCCTCGCCTATGGGCCCGGCCCTGATAATGATAGTTTGTTAACACCACGTTTCATTGTACCACATTGAGTTTTTACATCAACTACTCTTACAATATCATCTGGACCAATATATTTATTAACAACTCTATATAAAGACCACTGTCGTGGTGGTAAATTTATGTCCTTTATTAGCACTAAATCACCAATTTTAACAATTGTGGTTTTTAAAGCAGCTTTTGCACGAATTTGCTGAGATGATAAGTATTCTTTTGACCATCTTTTCCAAAAGCACTGTTTTATAAAGTTTACCATTTGCCATCTGGTCAGTCGATTCGATGGAGTTTCTTGAAGATCAATTTCTGGTATGAATTCAATGGAGCACCAATCAAAAAATGACCAGGTGTCAAAGCTTCCAGGTCGTTTGGATCATCACTCAATGGTGTCAATGGTCGCGAGTTTAAACATGATTCAATTTGAACAATCAAAGTGTACATTTCTTCAATAGTTAGTACTGTTTTACCAACTACTTTTCAAAAGTGAGATTTGAAGGATTTAACTCCTGCCTCCCATATGCCACCCTAATCTTGTATTTTTTCATCACAAAGAATTTCCCAGAATAAATAAGCGCCCAGCAACAAGTCAATATTATTCGATTCGTAGAAATGTGGATCAGCTAATTTAATATTGTATGGGATATTCAATCAATATAAATTATTTGTTATTTCCTGTAAAGATAAACGGTTTTTGTGAAATCACCAATGATAGACTGTAATGTAAGGGTTACAGTCCTTCAGACCTTGCTATCCTTTTTATTTATGCCCGTTATCAACATGTTTGTCTTTTTCGAATTTTTTACAAGTGCTTTCGGTTATGAAAGGCTCGACATTTTTGTAAATTACCGCATTTATCGTTGATTAAAACAATTGCCGTGGATAACAATACATGCGACTTTGGTGACTCATGAAAACAAAGAGTTGATGATGTAGATGGTGGTTCTCAATCTGTTTTATATAATTATACACGTGATGGTTATCGATAATATATTTAATAAACACTTCAATATTACAATAATACTACAGCTACAATCTACAATGTCCACACAGGATCCATCAGCCATACTTGTTATTAACTACCACTACTTATGCAACTCTTTATACTTTCAATATATAACATCTCCCCCTCCTGCTCTAATAATAAAAGTAATCACCATATCTATTGGGTGCTTTACTTGCTCTATTCGATTTTCTTAAATTTATAGGCTCTTTGGACTGACTATTAGAAGCAAGAGAAGTAGCTTGTTCATTACTCGGTTCCTTATCATTATCATCATTGATTTCGTCATCACTCCCAGATGCCACATATTCATTATACGATTTTCGCAGATGTTGGCTATTTCTACGAATAAGCTTTTGATTTTCATCTTGTACTATGTAGGATCTAGGAGCGTCACATTTATTTACAATAATACCTGGTTTCCATTCACCCTCCTTTCTTATTGTTACATTATCTCCCTGATTAAAGTTCTCTCTGTTTTTACAGTGTTGGTCATGATACATTTTATATTTTTTAAGTTTTATTTTATTTATAAGTTTATTATGTATGTCTTTATTATTTACCTTTGTACTTTTAATATGTTCCGTCAGTTCGGGGAGTTTCGTTTTTAATTTTCTGTTCATTAATACTTCTGCTGGACTTTTACCTATCCCGACAAAAGGTGTTGCATTATAATTTAAAACGGCTATTGGTAACTCTTCATTTTTCTTTAAGAAATTTTTTGCTAGTTTTACGCCACTTTCAGTTTGACCGTTAGAACGTGGATACCTGGGACTCGAATAAATGAACTCAAACTGCCATTCGTCAGAGAACTTTTTACATTCTTATGAATTAAAAAGTACGTTGTCTGCCATTACAACTCTAGGAATGCCATGGGTACTAAATAACTCTTTTAATTTATCGATTATTTCATTAACATCCTTACGATTTAATTTTTGAATTGATAACCATTTTGAATAATAGTCTATCGCGACTAAATAGCTAGTTCTTGCATATTTTGCAATATCGATACCTATTTTTCCAAAAGGCATTTCAGGCATACACGATAACCCCTTTGATATCCGCAAAGTATTTAGTGTTAATTTTTTGAAAAATTTCTGGGACAACGTTCAGACCAAACGGCACCCTTAAGAAACGATAACATCCGAACGGACTACTGAAAGTGCATAATTTACTAGACACCTCGTCTAACTGTAAATGATAAAAACCCTCTTTTAAGTCCAGTAGTGTAAAATATGATTTCCACTTTAATTTACAACTTCCTGAACTGTCAGAATTACATAAAATTCTCGTCTTAAATATTTGTTTAGATCTTGAGGATCCAAGCAGACTCTTAACGATTTGTCTGGTTTTTCGACAACCACCAGGTTGCTAACCCATTCAGAAGGTTCACTGACTTTTTCAATCACACCTTTGTTTTCCATTTCGTCCAATTTATCTTTTAACCTCTTTTTTTAGTGCTAATGGAACCCTTCTAGGTGGGTAAGCCACCGGTGTATAATCTTGTTTCAAATTCAAATGTACTTTAACATTTTATGTTCCTAGCCCCTCAAAAAGATCTTTGTTATTAATGATAAGAAGTTATCGTCCTCATTTTTATTTTAATAAAACAATGCTATCGGGTTTTTAGGACCATTTATTATTGTCATCTAATTGCTGACTTCGGCCACTTCATCAGGGCTATGGTGTAATTAAGCATATTGTTTTATAATCAAATATTTGTTAAAAAGAAATTCTCCCGATGGGTTTGGGTTTATTTAACATCGTGATACGATTAAATAAATTTCGAAATTTTGTTAAAACCGTTTAAAGTTTTCTGACACATTTCCACAAAAGTTCATTTTCTCAGGGATTCTTACATCCATTTTGTTTTTGTTTTTAACCTCACTTTTTCTTCCACGTGGTTCCACAAAGGTACTTTATTTTCAAATTTCACAGTTTTTTGAAAATTTTTTACAGTTTCACCGACTGCGCTATGTTTTATATAATTATACACGTGATGGTTATCGATAATATATTTAATAAACACTTCAATATTATAAAAATACTACAGCTACAATCTACAATGTCCACACAGGATCCATCAGCCATACTTGTTGTTAACTACCACTACTTATGCAACTCTTTATACTTTCAATATATAACAAAATCAACATGTAATAAAGTATTATGTTTTTCATCACATTGTTTACATGAGCTAGATCGACTGAATAATTGGGATTTAAACAATTTTCGCAGAGTTTCAATTCTCGGACACGATTGGTTTTCTCTGCTGTATTTATTTTTAAGAAATCTGCACATTTGTAAATACTGTGATTCGATTTTTTACAATTAACACATTTCTTGGTATTAACCGCTAACTGTACTGACGCTGTTGATTTGTTTAAAAATTTATTAAATTTAACTGCTTTGTCTTGGATTGAATAATTATTGTTGTTTAATATTAACAAAATTATTTTCTCATCCAATTAATTCATAATGAAAATAAAAACTCTCAGGGAATCTGGACATAATTTCTTTATTCTAAGTCAATGAAACAGCTGACGTTTCGTCTCCAGTTTGAGACTTCCTCATAGCTATAAACAATTTGTACAATCATAATTATTTATACATAAAATACAGGTAGTTTTAACATTACCTATCATCTTTTTAGAAATCGAAATAATAAGTGTACAAGTCGTACAACACATACGTAGTTGTATATGACACTATTACAATAAACAAACATCATTGCAACTGCATTTTTAAACAAACTATTAACAATTAAATGAAATGGGACACGTGTCCTCGTTAACGCTCCAGTTTAAACTGAAGAAAATCTATGAGTGAACAGAGATATTGAGGTTGATAAAAACTTTACAGATAGTAAATACCGATTAAATTTTTCTAGAATATTCCAAAAATTATACAAAATCTATGGTTGTATAACACTGTTTTTCTGATTTTCTGGTTGGTCATCTGAAGAAGCATCATTCACTAATTATCTCATTTACTAGACATATAAATTGCACGGAACAGAAGCATCATAAGTGAGAATAGCTGTACATTTTGTGCAATTACCCTTAGAGAGAGTTTTTCGAGCGATGTGTTCATCCATAAGCAACAGAAAGGCTCTTCATACTGCCATCTGAAGCAGAATTAGCTATTTCAGTGACGCTATCGTCCGTGCCTTGCTGTGTAGTTATGCTTGTCCCACCATCCTCATTTGACGGTGTATTTCGATCTTCTTCTACATCAAAGAAACTTTGCAAGTTACTCAATAGCTTGAAGTCATCTTCGCAATTAGTCCCACACAACTTCTCGCGAAGAAGGCCGTTCATGATTTGAGTTTTCAAGGAGCTTACAAACTGCTGCACACTGAGGTTGATGTTGCAGCCATATCTCAGCCGAATAGCCCCAAACAAATTTTCTAGAGGGTCTTGGTTGAGGCTACTGGTGCGAAGCTCGTTGAACCCCTTCTCCCGGACAGTACCCTCTTAATTGCGCGAATAGTAATTACTATTTTGTTCATTTTAGAACGGATAGTTGATTAACCATCCGTTCTAAAATGAACAAAATAAACAGTTAAGTCAAGATTATTATTTATTTATTACTGAAATGATCCTCGGTGGAGAAATTGAAATATTTGACGTTGAATACTTAATATTTCTAATTATAAATTTTAATTTTTATATTGATATTAATATTTTATCAAAAGTGTTAAATATTCAACTTCAAGTCGAGTCAAGAATGTAACAAAAATAAAGCTCAATTGGTTTGTTTAAACGCTTATACCTGAAAGAGGGGCCTGCGTGGAGCGTTTACAAATGTCCAATTTTTGATACAATTGTAGGCTTCGTCCCAGAACTTCATGCATGGACATTTGTCTATTTACCATAGCCATCTCTTCATATAATGATTATATAATAAATCCATATAAGAGGTATGGTTTGTTTTGTTTTACAAAATATGTTGTTAATAAGTAGTTGCATAGAAAGAAAATCATGTACCCATGTACTATTTGAAATTTCTTTTTCTACAAATGGTAATGTTTATATGATATGTATGATACTTTTTTTACCTTGAAGCGTACTAGAGCCATAACCATTAAAACTATCGAATAAATTGTTCATCAACATCACAAACGTTGAAGTTCCGGTGACTTTTGCCGGTAGAGCACCTACAGTAAGAAAACCTGTATTAGAATAATGTCCACGCCTGTCTGTCTGCTGAAAATTTGGTCAGTTTCACTTTCATCTTTAAATGGTCTTTTGGTGTCATATGCTGCTTCGTTAGTTTGTGCAAGACCTGTTACCAAATCATGTTATCAGAAAAATGGGATAAACATCAATAACAAAACTGTATAATAAAAATTGTACCTGGTAGCCCTGCCACTAATTCTTGTCTTCGTCATATAGTGTTCTGATGTGGGAATCTAATAGGATAAAGAAGGAGGTTGTTTCTGGTGCATTTGTGGAGATGAGGAGGATCGAAGCTAGTAAAAAGTTTACTATCTCCGTGGAAAAAGTAAGGACGTGAGATCGAGGAACCCATTTTTCGAAAAGTTTTGACATTTGTGGCTTCCATGTCACAAGTAGTGGCAATGAGTGTAATGCCACCCCGCAACAATGTGTCAATTACTCCGTGAATAATGAGCCCAAGCTCCGACGAGCACAGATTCCCGCGAGGGAAGTAAAAAGCAACATTATCGGCAATACTGCCTCCCGCTTCCCCGATTTCCATGGTCTTCGATGCCTTCGATGACATCTTGAAGAGGAATTGTATTGAAAATGTTCCTTTATGCTCATCTTATCGAACACATTTGTTCTTAATCTTTATATCTAGCAAGATGCTGGAAAAAGTGCTCGTTGATCCCACTGTGGAAAGAAACTGTACTAAGGAGACGGATAGGTGTGGTTGGACAAGAAAGGGTAAGAAATCTCCTGAGCAAGGAATAGGATCGTGGACTCTTTTTAAAGAGCGCCATTGAGGACTTCAACTGTCACGTCATCAATGCAACTGTGCGGGGCGGAAGGTTTCTAAGTATATTATTTGCTAATGTTCCAGCATCCCCGCGCAACTATTTGTTTCTTACAATTAGTTTTTACCGATTAGACATTTAATCAATTGATTATAAATCTTTTTCGTGATCAAACGCCTTTATTGTAATAACAGTAACTAGTGAATATTTGAATACTTACTTGGCAGGATTTGTGGAGAAAAATGTGAAGTTGTAGTACTCCAGTATAATTGAGATTATGATAGGTGTACGAACAACTCAACAGCTGCAGTTGAACTCTGCTTTATTTCAATGTACAACTTATTATAAAACAATACAACGTATAACTGGTTGACTATCTACTAGTAGTTGATTTTAATATCATTTCAACAAGTAGATTAGATTAGATTAGACTAGGGTTTCCAAATTCCCGACATTTCTAATTCTTCGGGAATCGGGAATAAAAAATTGCAATTCTCGAGAA
>JAZBHA010001838.1:0-14021 GCA_037464855.1 Iselma pallidipennis | reverse complement strand
AAGCCCCCTATAACGAAATAGAAATACCTATTATCATTAATGTTACCAAACCCTTGTCACGCAGTGTAATCAACAAATGACTCAAAGCCTAATTACTGTTGAAAATATCCGAAAAAGTCTACTGGCACTGGGGTGGATTTGAACCACCGACCTCTCGGTTACGCGCTAAGTACTCTTCCATATGAGCTACCAGGACCATGTGTGTCTACACACATATTTTCAACGGTAATTAGGCTTTGAGTCATTTGTTGATTATTAATAGTTACCATTTTCTTAGTTTATTTAATTGTGTATCATTAAAATATCTTGGATATATCTTTTTATGCGTTTATTAATATAAAAATAACAAAAAAAGAACATACTTCAGATAAACTATAAAAAATAAGAACTCTTTGCAGAAAATGAAAATATAAAAAAATAACAGCCCCAATTCACAACACAGCAATACAGTCTCAATATATCAGTATCACAAACAACTAATAATATATATAAACTATTAATATAAAGAATAATATATATATATATATATATTTTTTTTTTCTGCAGAGTGTATTTGTAAAGCTTCATTGCTTGAAATATTTTTCAATAATTCTTCACAGGAGCTTGAAAAATTGACCTTAACTTGTAATACAGCTTTCAAAGTTTTTACGTTCAGCTGCGTTTTTTCTGGCGTCCAAAACTTGTTGGCCACCGAAAGAACCCTCTCCGTTGCAGCATTGGTACCTGTCAAGCATAATGCAAATCTAATTACTTGCTTACTGTTTCTAAATGGTATGTTGTTCGTATCAAAGTGATTAAATATTTCTACCCATCTTGCATCGGTGGGTATTTTTTGTTCATTCTAAGCATTAATTTTTGTATCATCAACATATTTTCTTACATACGATATCTCATCAAAAAGTTCCCTTTCTTCCTTATCAGCCTCGAATAGCTCCTTTTTTTCTTATCAAACTGTGAAATGTATCCAAACCTTTTTGCACATTTTGCCAATTAACATCGCTTTTGAGATTGATCTACTTAAAACATTCAATGTGTTCAAATTGTGAAGAGCGAGGTTCTAAATATTGGATACATTTTTGATAAAAACTGTTGACATTGAATTTGAAGGAATCTGCTTTGGACCAACCATTCTCTTCTAAATTTCTTAACAGATTTCGTACAGTAAGTGGTATATACTGCATGTTCATTCTTTCTTTTAATTTAAATTTCAAATTGTCTATTTCTGTAACAACATCCATAATAGTATTTGTATCACCTTCAATAGTTGTCACTGTACAATGGAACAGTGCTGCTTGACTATGCATGAAATACAACCATACTTCTTCGAAAAAGTTTGCAAGAATCCTTGGACAGTTGTCGATGGATAAGAAATATGATTTTAAAGGAGAATACAATTTTAACACTCTCTCAATCGCTGGCATCAGTGCCAACCATCTAGTCTTACTGTATCCCAACAAGCGCAAGTATTCCACCTCTGCATTCTCACAGAATTCTTTTAATAACTCCACCCTTACTGTAAATATATAGAAATGGCTGTAAATTTTGATTATGATGCCCTCAATGTCAATAGGAAGTTGATCTGCTGCTGACTGAATAGTATTGTGCACTATATGTGCAGCACATCCTACTCCTACACCAATAATTGGCTTTTGAAGATGGTTTTTTCGCTTATTATATACATTATTTGTTCCTTTTCTACGAAGACCACCAAAGTTTGTATTAACATTATCAGCACAAACTGCTACAAGTTTATTTTCTAAATTATTTTTCTTTAATATCTCGATAATTGAGTTTGCAATTATCTCAGAATTTTCTCCTGGAAGAGATACAAAATCTAAAAGTTTTATTTGCACCCCTAGTTTGTAATCAAAAAAACGAATTAATGACGGAAATAATTTAGTGTCCTTATGATTTGATGTATCTGTAAATATTGTTATAAAATCAATATTTTCTAAAGTTTTCAAAAGTTGATTGACTGTATAAGGTGCAAATGCATTTTTTATAATCGCTTCAGCTTTTGTCCGAGCGCAAGTAAACTTTGGTTCGAATAATGTACGAATAAGCTTCGATGTACAATCCATTGATCGAAATGTTTGATTATGAACTATAGTGTGATCCGCAAAGACTGCCTCGGCAATTGCTAATTCTTTTTCTTTGCGCCCGAATTCAAGTTTGCGGAAATAACCACTTAATTTTGTTGAAGAAGCTGCAGCTAATAATGCTCGTTTGTGTTTATCCGACGAAACATGTCTCTTGATATCACTTCTACCTCCCGACCCAATTGAAAAGATGCTATTACAAATATCACAGTGAACGTTATTTTCAGTCTTCATTTGTTTTATAAAAACAAATTTGTTTTTTAATTCATCTGTAAGTGTACAAAGCCGTTTCTTTGACATAGCTATCTGAAATTAGTTTTTCAATTACTTAAAATTTATATTCTAATTAATATTAAAAGTGAATATATACATACTTCTATGCTACGCACATTCCATAAACCAAAGATAAAAATAAACTAACACAGAGATTATAAGTAACTTAGGATTTTCCCCCCATTTCTAAGTAACACATGACACGACAAGCAGAAATCTTTTTTGCTATTTAAAAGCCGTCGCGCCATCTAGTGTGAAATAGAGAAAACCGTGACTTTGCGCCATTGAAAAAATGTTACCAAGGGTAAATATCCAATGCGGGACAGTTTCCGATGCGGGACAAACATATCAAATCCGGGACAGTCCCGCATAATCCGGGACGTCTGGTCACTTTAACATAGAATGGGAGAAGAAAAAATAAATAAACAAACACGGTTGGTGAATAGTTGAAATTCCAACCTTACTTGTTGTGCTTGTTTACGTTGACCAATGTGACGCTACGAACAACGACGAAAATGAAGGATGACAGCGGGCAAGTTACTGATTGCTGTCTTGCTTTTTGCTTGGCAATATTTTTCAAAACGGTCGTTTTAAAAAATACAACAAAACCTTAGTTGACGGATTCATGTCAGGAGCCGCATAGTTTCGTACTTGTCCAGAGAAATTTTCAATACAGTCTTGAGTCAAATGACGACCAAGCAAATAGTTGACACCGTCATTTCGTAGCGTTCCCCACACTTTTATCATATTTTGTTTGTTAAATGACCAATTTGAGACACTAGGAGGTCGTTTTTGATCGTTAGGACCTCTTTGTTCAAACTCAATTTTATGTAGAAATGGTAATGCTTCGTTTCTCCAAAAATCTATATGTGGTGATCTCTCAGAAATCCCACACCGCAGTGCTTTACCGTTGATAGGATCTTTGCAAGAACCATTTACTGAGTCGAATAATTTATCAAAAAAATGTAAAAATTCAGCATTATCCAAAGCACTGTGGCGGACACCGTTTTGTTTTTTAGGTTTTTGGAATAAATTGATTTTAGTATTATGTGGTTATCGTACTTAATGTACCTTTAAATATCAAAAGGGACGCCGATCGATGATTGACAATTTGCGCTGCTAGCTTGACTTTCATTTTCTTCGTCCTCTTTTCATAAACGTGTTCCTCTGTAATATGTGGAAGAGTCCTTAATCCACCAAATTCCGTACAATTGGCGACTGTCTTCAGAAAATTAATACGTATAATAATTAAAACCATTTTTTTTTTGTTTATACCAACGTTTCTCCCTAATTGTTGTATAGTGACCGAATTAAGGGAAATAATAATAATACTTTAAACAATATATAAATGTATTAATTCTAACGCTACAAACATTACAACGATTACAACTCAACTCTACTTAACATACAATGATAATGCCATGCGCATTGTACTACTTCATAATTCCACTACTGATACATAGGTGGTAGCACCACTATACCACACTAATAGTGGTGGCTTCTTCATGATCTGTAAATTACAATTTCTTTATTATTAATTTGCTAAAAAACTACAACACTGTAAAAACTTACACTAACAAACCAAGTCGTTTCATCCACGTACCTATATATTCTCTGATGTGAATTGATTCGTTACCTTCTCCATTATCCATACAAAACAAACAGTTACGACAAACTGCCCAGTTGGAGACCATGTTTTAACTTTTTTTTTTAATAATACTGGCGACATAATTGTTAGATTAACGACATTAATTTATAAATAAATGTTTCTGTTGTATGAGCAACACGTGTTGATAATTGTTTCAACATGTCTTAGAAAGAGATGGACTACATGTCGAACAAAGAAAACCTCGATATTACAAAAATATTGTAGATATCTTTGCTATATTAGCGCTACTAGAGACCCCTCTGGGATGTATACAAAACTAAAACGCAGGTCCATTTGCGGTAACTGTCTATAGAATAACTGTTTTGTGGTTTGCCGATCTATTACATTATTTTGGGGGTTGGCAGTCTGAACTCGATTTGGCTGAAGCGGCATTGGCCGAGGAAATGTTTTATTTTGTGGCACAAAGATTTTCAATGTACTATTTTTTATATCATTGATATTATAAACATTAATTGAGATATGAAGAGCTTCAGCCGCGAACTTAGGTAATCACATAAGAGACTGTTTAATATTTTTAACAAAACCCTTCGAGCCATTTTTTGTGAAAAGTCGTATAAATATTTTACATCCCCTACGTTTTCGTAAGTATTTATATAACATTTGTAGATTCAGATTCTCTTGAATTCAGGCGGTTTTAGACTATTTTGTTTTATAGAACATAATTCTAACATCAACGTTTGGTGATCGCGTTTATCTGCATAGGTTGCTAATAAGACCTGTTTCAACTCTTGCCAATTGGTGACATTATACGAGGCGATACTTTCCGCGGCTTTACCCTTTATTTTATTTTTTATTGATTTTAATAGCAAAATATTATGAAAATTTGTATCATTTTGTCTGTTATAGAGATGTTTAATAAATTGATCACTTGATATTATGAATTCTGTTAAAATAGCCGGATCACCATTGAATTCTGGGATAATATTTAAATATTCTAATTTAAACGTATTTGTTTCTTGTTGAGTCATTATTTCAGAATTTAATGTGTTTAATTGGTTTCTGTTTAATTGGAGTTCTTGAACGATTTGGCGGTTTATGTACCAAGACGAAGCCAAAATTTAAATTAAATAATTGTACCAAGTTATCGCCAACTTGATCGCGTATTAATTCATTTTTTTGGACTTTCTTTTTTATGACGCGTTTTGATTCATTAATTACGTCTTGCTTGATTCTTATAAGATCGGCATTGATTTGATCCCAAGTACGCTGTATTGACATTTAAGAAAATTAATATATTGGCAATATTGGCAAACTAATATCAGTGCTCAAAATTCCATTTATGAGAGAAATAGTACACGTATACATAATGTAAAATAGAATGGAACATAATATTTTGAAATCAAAAAAAAAAGTTGAACTCGATGAAGAAATGTCCCAACTAAGCAGATGTTGCAATTCGGAGTGTCAGCAATTTAAAGTTCAAAAAAACGGACACTAACCTTTGTTTCTGCCGACTCTTGAATTTTTAGTTTAGGGCAGATGACCTCTCTACCTTTTTACTTTTTCTCTTCTTTAGGGCTGTATAGCCAAATTCATCTGAAGATCCCTCTTCATCATTTTGCGATATGTTCGAAGTCCTTTCAAAATAAATTGTAATACCGCAACGACCACTATTATGTATAGCATGACTTTAACATCAGTAATCACGTTGTACTGCTTTTCTTGGACGATGAAATTAGAATTTACGACACCAGTGTCCATAACTTCTTGGGCCGTTGATTTTGTTTGGCCCATGATGTTTTTAGAGATGTATTGTATATACGTGGGTCGTTTGATAAATATGGTAAAAAAACAAGTAAAACACCGTTTTTGGGAAAAAATCGAATTTATTTTTCAACATAGTCTCCATTTAGCTCGATACACTTTGTCCAGCGTGTTTCTAGTTTTTTTATCCCCTCGGAAAAGTAGGTTGTGTCAAAGCCTGCAAAATACTCCGTGACAGCAGCAATTACTTCGTCATTCGAAGAGAATTTCTTCCCACCAAGCCAACGTTTTAAGTTTGGGAAGAGAAAGAAGTCGGACGGGGCTAAGTCTGGCGAATAGGGTGGATGGGGAAGTAATTCGAACCCTAATTCTTCGAATTTTTCCCGTGCACTGGCCGATGTGTGAGACGGTGCATTGTCTTGGTGAAAGAGCACTTGTTTGAGCGCCAATTGTGGCCGTTTTTGTTGTAGCTCGTCTTTCAAAAGGTCCAATAATGTTGCATAATAGGGGCCGGTTATTGTTTTACCTGCCTCCAAGTAATCGATAAGGAGGATGCCTTGGGAATCCCAAAACACAGTGGCCATCACTTTCCCAGCCGATAATATGGTCTTCGCTTTTTTCGGCGCACTTTCACCACTCACTGTCCACTGCTTCGACTGCTGTTTCGACTCAGGTGTGTAATGGTGGATCCACGTTTCGTCGACCGTCACGAATCGACCCCAAAAGTCCTGCGGATTGCTGTTCAACATTGCCAAACACTGAATTGAAATGTCCGTTCGCGATCTTTTTTGTTCGTCGGTCAACAATCGCGGCACCCAGCGTGCACACAGCTTTTTCATGTGCAATTTTTCGTGCAGGATATTGTGCACTCGTTCAGTTGAGATACCTACAATCTCCGCAATCTCGCGCACTTTCACTCGGCGGTCTGCCATAACGATACCATGGATTTTTTCCACGATATCGGTCGTGGTAACTTCAACCGGTCGTCCAGCACGCGGTTCATCTTCAGTGGATGTTCGACCACGTTTAAACTCATTTATCCAGAAATAAATAGTCTTCAAGGCTGGGGCAGAATCCCCATGAACTTCATCCATCTCCGCTTTGATCTGGGCGGCCGTCCATTTCTTTAAATAAAAATGTTTAATCACTGCCCGGAACTCGTGTTTTTCCATGGTTATGGCAACTGTTACACTGTCTAGTTCAAACGGCTGTAGAACGTAAACCACGTGTCGCTTCTGTCTCCAATTTTACCTGTCTTAGTTTGAAGAATGCCACTTACCCCCCGTGACGTCACCACTTGGCTAGTGGTGCCCTCTCATAGAAATTTACCATACTTATCAAACGACCCACGTATAGGTGTATAGATGTCTAGATCTATGGATGTATGTTACGTGGCACTAACACACCAATTCCATGCCTTTAAGGACTACACTAACACCAAATATTTCCAAAAATAGCTGGCAGGCTCGCCATGTAATGTTCGCAACGGATATTTAAGGGCTAAGTAGATTGAGACGAATTGATTGTGGCACCACATGTTTATTGACTACTCTTACAACTACTTATCGACTGATTGTATTAATTATTGAAAGCGACGTGTCCTGCAAGAACGCTTATATGACAAAAATGCAATGATTAGGAAATCGCTTGCTCTTGCAGCACAGCTGAGGCGGCATTGGCCGAGGAAATGTTTTATTTTGTGGCACAAAGATTTTCAATGTACTATTTTTTATATCATTGATATTATAATCATTTTTAACAAAACCCTTAGAGCCATTTTTTGTGAAAAGTCGTATAAATATTTTACATCCCCTACGTTTGCGTAGGTATTTATACAGTCCAGTGCATAACTATAGCACCACTATGTTTTCTTAATTTTTGGACTATATATGTATGTGATTTCTAATATCATCTCCATCTTTCATACGATTCAAAACCAACTGTTTCAATAAGGTGGCTTTTCTTGCAGGACCTTTCGATTGATAAATTTCCTGTAGCTTCACCCATACATCATTCGAAGTACGACAATATTTAATCTGATTAGACTCTGATGGACTTATAGACAAAATAATATCATTTTCACATCATTTTCACGTCACTTTTCTCTCTCAATGTATTCATCAGCTTCATCGTCGTCACTATCTGCCACATCGGGCTCTTATTGTACCATCTACATATTTCCAAACGCCAAACTTAATTAATACTGCCTTCATTTGTAACTTCCATGTATCGTAATTATCTCGAGACAACATCTTCACTTTAATTGTATTGATAGCACCCATGGTTGGTGATTATTCAATATTACACAACACTAAAATCACTTTTTATTCACGCCACGCCCTGGGCCCATAACCTGATAGATTTTGGTGATATATATGTGTATATTGATAATATAGAAATACAGTTTAATAATACAATAAGTATTAATGATATAAGTAAAGTAACTGCAAACTTGAATGTTGTTATGGGTGGGTTTAGTATTTAACAAAATCCAGTTGAATTTTTTGTTTTGCTTCATAGGTTCTTCCCATTCTTCTAGATATTCAATACATGTGCCGTAAAATTCCACAACTTTTTCTTGGAAAATAGCAGATTTTAATATGCCTTCCTCCTCAAGTTACTTCAAATTGTGCCAAACTTGCAGCGGTAAGACAACGTTTGCTTTTCTGTCAGCTAATTTTGTTTTAAAATCGCTGTAAATATTGCTAGTTTCTATAATAGAAACCTCCTGTCCTTCTAATATTTTCAAAATAGCATTATGGAATATTGATGGCACATTATGCAAAAAGTAAAGCCAAGACTCTGTCTGTGGATTGTCAAAATATATTTTGATAATTGTAGGGCTTTTCTCGTTTGAGGCAAAATATGATTTCAAGGCTGGATATATTTGTAGGACGCGCTCAATCGCGGGTCGTAACGCCAACCATCGTGTGGCACTGTATCCTAAGACTTTCTTATATTCGACGTCACACAATTCTTTTAGTTCATTAACACGCACTGTGTATAGTACGAAAAAATTTTAGTGATGAACGTTTGCACATCAATTGGTACACAATCAGCTGCAGTTTGTATGACATTGTTTAAAATATGAGCGGCACAACCAATACCCACAAGCTCTCTTCCGCCCAGGTTTGATTTCAGTTTGGTAAAAATGTTATATATAGTCACTTGGCATCAAAACATGTTTTAATTAGTTTGCAGGTACAATCCATTGATCGGATTGAGTGATTATGCATTACTGTGTGGTACGCCCATAAACCCTCAGCTGCAGCTAGCTTTTTTTCTGCATACTCAAAATGTTTTTTCTTAAAATATGATGTCACACTCGAACTTGCATTAATTATTAATGAGATGACTGACATTGCAAATCTGCACCCAACGCGTTGTCATGTGGCACATAAGTTGAATTCCCAGTTCTCAAACATTGGTCCAAATGAGCATCAGTGAGGCGTGATCGGTACTTTGACTTTAAGTATCTCATATTGGAAAACAAAGATTCACAAGCACATGTCGACGCGCAAAGGGACTCCAATTTTAGAACACATTTTCTTAGCAATGGGAAGCTATTTCCATTCACTAAATTCCAGAATTTTTCTTCGTTATGATGTGTTTTCAATTGAATCTCATTTGTTGAATTGATAACTTCTAATTCATTTTTCTTTACAATTACATAATCAGCAAAACATTGCCTTATGTCACCATAGTTTGAAAATTACTTATAAGCACAACTGAATTAAAAACGCAGCATCCACTGATTAAAAAAATTACATGTAAAATGAAAACAAAACAAGACAAACGACTCTACATGGTGACAGACAAACAAAGACTAAACATCAATGACGGATCAGTGAACACCAAAGAATAGACGGTGCATTAATTGTAGCGCCATTTTCAACCGATTTCGTAAATTACGATATGTATTGTAACGCACGTTGGCGTACACTATACAGCGTGACGGGGACCTACGGTAGCAAACAGTGGGAGATAGCATCTTAGCATCTTGTAATTGCGCCAATGTTTCATCTACTGACGGTAATTGGAATCTTTCTCTTTCGAGCTAACGATTCAATTCGGTGAAATCAGCACATACTCGTATTTTATCATTTCTCTTCTGAGCTATTACCATCGAAGCACACGATTCAGTTGGTTCTTCTATGCGTTCGATAACACCTTCTTTGACCATTTGCTATTTCTTTTTCAACTTCTTGCGTTAATGGCAATGGTATTCGTCTTGGTGTTGCAATGGCATACGGCACTGCTGTATCCATCAGTTTTATTTTATGTTTATAATTCTTCAATTTACCCAATCCATGAAATAAATTCGAGTATTTTTCAATCATCTTATTTTTAACTTGATCGTTGTTTTCTACACAGTCGATCGACTTGTTTGTTTGCAAATTTTGAACATTCCATTTTATTATCTGCAGCGTTGCAGGTGCTGGTCTTCCTAGAAGATTTTCTGGTATGTCGACGAGGTATGCTTTTATGATTTCTTCGTGATTGTTCCATTCAACAGAGTGAAGAAATTTTACGATGATTTTACCAAATAGGTATAGGAATAGGTCGATTGTAAATTCTTCGTTAAAACGAATGGGACTGAATTTGACTCAATATTCACTTGAATCTTGCCCTTCACAATCACTATCCTACCGACTGCTCCACTTTTGTTTTTAGAACAAATAAAATTAATCTTTTTTATGTATATTTTGATTTTGGTAAAAAAAATCGTTATTCAACAATTCTGTTTAGTAGGTGTATTGTTTTTTTTTTAAATTGGTAATGATGTTGGTAATTATTCTTGCTACTTGTTATTGTTGTTCTATGTTTTCTTTTAAATCCAAATTGTTCATTAAATATAAACTTCCTTTTCTTTTCTATCAAGTGCAATTGGTTGTCTATTATTTTCTCAGCAATTTTAGCCAGGCCAGGTAGTAGGCTTATAGTTAATTGGCTTTGTATGATCTTTATCTGGTTTTGAGGTTGGTATTATTCTCGAGGTTTTTCATATTTTTGGAAAGTATTCTAATTTCATTATCGCCCTTATTATGTAGTCCAATTGCAGGATTGATGTCTTTGGTACGTTTTTGATATTTCTATTTTATTCGATCTTTCATTGTACAATAATACCTGGCTTGCTTCATCTGTCACCATGCTCTATCTGCTTGCTGTCTTGTGTGCATAGCATGATTACTGCCATCTTCTGATGGCTAGATGGCTCTGTATATAACAGCCATATTCATGTTTGTATTTATTTCGGTTCAACATTCAACTAACGCCTTGCTCTTTTTGGCGTCCACTTTATGAGCGGTAAGGTCTTTGATTAGCGTTGCATATCTAGTATATATATTATCTTTATAAAAACTAAATACTTTTTCAAAAGCAAAGCATTCAAAATATTTTAAATATATACTTAAAAAATGAGGTTTTGCATGGTGACACAGACGACACCCAAGTTACGTGATTGATATTGTATTATTGTTCTTATTACTTTATCGGCATCAATAAGCGTGATATTTCTTCTCTGTGAAAATATGGATAAATCTGATGATTTCTCTAATGCATCCGCCGTTGCATGTAAATTTTTCACAAAGTCTACGTTCGTCAAAACTTTTCACGACCTTTATGTTGATTTCTTTCTCTATCATCTGTAGGGGTTTTCCATCGTAAGTAAACACATCTAACTGACCAAATGACTGACTTACGGAATGACACACATATGCGACATAAAACTTCAACAATCGAACACCTTCAATTAATATCAGTGAAACATACTCAGTCAAACCGTGATCAAATAGCCCTCTTTAACAGTCTTACGTCTAAGACATAGACTAAGACTTACTCTCTCAAAGACTCCTGAAAAAGTCATATTTATAGACTCCTACTCCTAATGAATTCTAACATACTTTACTTTACTTTACTTTACCAACGTCCAAAACTCTTCTTCCAACTCTCTCTCTGATTCTTTGGAGTTTGATTGTACAAAGAGTACAGTTTATTCATTTACTTCCGAAACTTCATTAATTATATCGTTAACAGCAATTTCAAGTCGATGATTAGCACAATGATAAATTATTGAATTTGGAAACTTATTCTGTAACAATGTAGCTACTCCCGAATTTTTACCCAGCATCACTGAAGCACCGTCACATGCTAAACCAATATACCTAAATAAAATAAATGAATACTTAAGCTTTTACTAAAACTAGTCTTATGCGAACTAATATTATGTACACGATATTCAGAGTTTTCATTCACGTCTACTAGCCAACGAGCTTCTCGACCGACGACAGTTACTCGGTTCGCTGCCAACAGGGCAACTATTACACACGTCCTCCAGCCGCCAACACGCCACTGTGGAGGACACAGACAAAAATGTGAATAATAGTTTTGTAAATATTCCGAAAAAACATGTTCGTTATTGTTTTGCAGATTTAGAAATAATTTATCCTTGAGCCTAATAAATTCTGCAACATCTTTTCCCTTTAATATTGAATTCAAATCATTTTCAATTGTTTTTCGAATTGCTTGATTCTTTATTTTCTATCTTCCTTGTATGGTATGGTATGGTATGGTCACAGAAGACAGTGTTGCAATGGTCCCATTGTTTTATTCCACGCATTACTATATGTAGACGATTCGTCTGACATAAAGTACCGTGGATTTATACCTCCAACAATGGATAAAAATTTTTGTAGAACTACTTCCAATAATAAGTATTGTAATCTTTTCTATTAGATACAATAAATACATTTGCATAACCAATATTTTGGTCATCTGAGATCAAAATTATAGTTAATTCAAAATTCTACTGATTGGTACCAAAATCATTTAGGTATATACCTACATATGTAAGATTTCATGATTTTCTCCTGTTTCCATGAGTAAGAAAACGTTGTCTCTTGCACCAGAATTATCTTATTAATATACATATTCAAGTCTTTCATCTGGACAAATTACCAGATTCACTCATCTCATTTTAAATGTCGGATGCCTAACTGAAGCCAATACTCCGTAATCATTTTCCAATATCAGATATTCGTTGAATCGTTTAGAGAGTATAATATAATACTGGTCTCAAATATTTGACGTTTCTCAATTTCAGTTTTTCTGATTTTGTTTCCATGCTTGCAATTGTGATGATTACAAGTCCAAAATAAGTACAGGTTTCCCCTTGCAAGATATCAGTAGCGAGAGCCAGTGGACTTAAAAATTTTAAATATTCTTGTGAATATTCAATTTTTTTTTCAGACAATGTTGTTTCATATATAATTTTTCATACAGTTTGCTTAATTTATCCTTTGATTCAATTATTGGCACGGTGGAGTCATAATACGAGTTCCGCCTAGTTACCCCCCCAGGATAACTTAAATAATATCCTAAAACTTCTCTAATAATTTCAGCCGATTGTGGAAGATCTTGTTCCATAATTGAGAACACGTATATGTGTGCTTGCTTCTCATGCCTTGATTTTTAATGATAATTTTTATTAAATCTGCTGTAGTCACTAGATTTATATTATGAGTAACACAACGATGATGTTGAGATAAATTGACACTAAAACCACTGGAAACGGTTTCAACATCCATTTCATTTTTAGGAAAATAGACAATATCCTCAATGTCTGTATAAACATATTTATTCGAGTCTTCACCAATTTCACTATTTCCAATGTCGGTGGAAATTGATTTTATTAACAATAATAAGAAGATGTCAACCCCAAATTCTATAAAAGCTTTTATGATGTTTGAAGCATTATAAGTAAAGTTTGGAGTTATATGCAAAAAAATTTTTTTTTTTTTCAGAATATGCAGCAAGATATTCAAAATAAGCAACAAGATATGTATGTGAAATATGCGCAGCAAAGAATACTTTTCAAACATTAATTATAGAAAATCCATGATATATATATACAGTGAAACCTCTCTAATGTGGACACCGTCGGGTCCTCATCAAGTGTCCACACTGTGGAGGTGTCCACATAGCAGAGGTGTCCCATTTTACCTGAGTGCATTTTTGTTTAAATAAAAGTTGACATTTCCACAATAATTCATTTTAATAAGATAAAAATAACACAACATAATAAACTAATATTTTTTTATATAATGTAAAGATAATCCACACGTTCCTATCTAAGGATTATTTTTATTAAAAATCTGGGTACCGGTTTCGGCTTTACGCCATCATCAGCCCAACGCTACAAATATACATCAACGAGCATTTGAAAATGGCTTCATCCAATGTTTTTCAGCATTTAAATGAACAAGGACATAGTTTAG
>JAZBHA010001837.1:0-14034 GCA_037464855.1 Iselma pallidipennis | reverse complement strand
TACCACCAGGCGGCCAATGTCCAAGTGTCGAGCATTGCCGTTTTGCATCTGTATAAGTACCTAATCTGTGATGTTCGTCTTGGCGAACAAACTTTAGTTGCTCATTTTTAGCATTAGCACCTCTAGCGGCAAATTTTAGCATCTTTATCCTTAAAATACGAGAAAATGCTGCTTTTATAATAAACACCTATAGCGCGTTTCAAATTCAAGTTGTTAAAGTTAAAAGGAAAATTACAATTTTTTATATATTTGGTTTGAACAGAGTGTTTACACAATAGGTACACAAAAATCACAAAAGCGCTAATCCACAAAAACACACAGTTCCACACATACCAACCAAAACAACAAAAGAATTTTAGAGTGGCACTAAAGAATATACACAGTTCGACAGACATTGAAGAAATCAAACGCAATATACAGCTCTTGGGCCATGAAGTCGAAAGAGTGTGGAATATCAAGTAATACCGCACAAAAAAGCCGCTTCCTCTCTTCTTCGTAGACCTAAAACCGAAAGAAAACAACAAAGATATTTACAACATCAAACTATTTATGAATATAAGCGTTATATTCGAAGCACCACATGCAAGAAGAACTATACCCCAATGCAGTGGCGGCTCGTAATAATTTGTATTGGTGGGGCTGTAGCAATAAAAGTAAAAAAAAATCAGTATGGATTGACGAACTGTATCGTTAATAGAACTCAAATATACCTTGGGCTGCAATGCTATATATAGGAGTAGCCACGAGTCATGGCGAGACTACGGCGCAGCCCGATTGGTTCCGACATAGTACGTTTTGGTGACATAGGCGTACCGAAACACTTTCTGTGCTGGAAACGTATCTGATGTTTGAGTAAACTTTACTGCATAGATTGGTACGCCTCTGAATCGATGAAAATACTAAGCGGGAAACATGAACCGTTGAATTTGATTCTACTGCACCTCCAAGGTCTCGCCACGACTCGTGGCTACTGCTATACCAGCCCCAACTGCACGTATAAATCGCGCGGTTCCCCCCACCACGTTATCTCCACTAGGTAGTCATCTCTGTATAGAGAGTGCGGTGTGGCGCGGGCTGTATTAAATACAGCCCAAGCGTTGAGTATACTAGCCAGCACTGATTCTAGCCCTAGCTCGTACAGCACACTGACTATTGCAAAAAACAGTTATTGCTACAAAATGAATTATATAAAATACTATCAAACTGTATTGTATACCAACAAGAAAATAATGGTTTTCAGATAAATATATAAAAATTTAAAAACGGTGATAATAGAACATGTACTTCCATTTTATACTGGAGGGGCTGCAGCCCTGCAGCCCTTATGGATGAGCCGCCACTGCCCCAATGTGAAAGATGCCAGCGATTTGGTCATACGAGAAACTTTCGTCAACGAAATCCCAGATGTGTGAAGTGTGCACGCTTTTACCTTACTATGGAATGCCCTAGAAAAGTAAGAGACAATACAGTCAAGAGTGCAAATTGTTCAGAAAGCCACCCGGCCAACTACAGAGGGGGTATAGTTCATAAGCAGCTGCAACAAAAACGTTTTCCCAAATTACGAGAAAAGAATAGGTACAACAAATCAAAACAGCAATTCAACACAGTATATACAACCCGGAGTCTCATACGCCCAAATAACCATTTCGTTACACTCCGCAAATCAAGAAAACCACCAACAACCCAACGACATAGCAGAGTTGAAGACAATGATGAGAGATCTTATCACACAAATGGGGACGATGATGAACTTCATCACAACCTTGGTCACTTGGTCAGTAAGATGACTTGATGGCTGAATTATTAAAACTAGCAGAATGGAATGTCAATGGCTTGAGCCAGCACGCTGAAGAGATTAAATATTTCATAACCAGTAACCAAATAGATATAATGCTAGTCGCAGAAACTCATTTTACTAATAAAAGTCATTTAAAAATCCCTAAATATAACATATATCACACCAACCATTCAGATGGGACAGCACACGGCGGTACAGCGCTAATCGTAAGAAACAACTTGAAATATCACATCTTAGAAGAATATAAAAGAGAAAAGTTACAAGTTACTACCATCACCCTGCAAACAGCAACTGGAAATATCAATATATCTGCTGTATATTGTCTACCCAAACATAACAACAAGAAACATGACTATGAACACCTTTTGAACACACTTGGGAACAGGTTTATTGCTGGGAGAGACTTCAATGCTAAACATCACCATTGGGGTTCTAGGCTGATAACAGCCAAAGGTAGAGAACTCCTCTCCGCAATGCGTACCAACAAGTTAGACCAAAAGCCACAGGAGAACCCACTTATTGGCCAAGCGACCCCAATAAAACACCAGATGCAATCGATTTTTATATTACAAAAGGAATCAACATCAAAACATGTTTAGATCTATCTTCAGACCACACACCAGTGATATTAAAAATGTATTCAAATATATCAGAACAATAAAAAAAAACAATACTCTGCAGTAGTAAAACCAATTGGTACCTATTCTGCGAGCACCTGTGGTGGCGAACCTTTTGAGCTCGGTGTGTCAAAATTTTGAAAAATCGAAACATAATTTTCGTGGCGTGTCACACATCACAAAAGTAAAGACTAAAAAAAATAGAAATATTTGTAATTTTTGTAAGTTAATTATTTGTTTAATGCCATTTAAAATACAAAAACCAAAATTTTTTGAAGATGCGTGTCACCAAAAGTGGGCTCGCGTGTCAGCACTGACACGCGTGCCATAAGCTCGACATCACTGATAGACGAACTAATTGACCTTAAAATACCATTGAAGACAACAGAAAATATTGAAGTAGCGGTACATAAACTAACAACAGTAATTCAAATCGCGCCCTGGAAAGCAACACCAACACCAGGAAAAAATAATACAGCACAGAACACCTCGACAATAGTAAAGAAGAGAAACGAAAACTTAGGAGAAAATGGCAGCAAAGTAGAACAGAAAATGATAAAAGAAACTATAATAGAGCATCACAACAACTGAAAAGATTATTGCAAAAGATAAAAAATCAATCGATACAAGAGTACCTAGAAGGGCTGCCAGCATCCGAAGCAACAGACTATTCCTTGTGGCGTGCGACAAAAAATCTAAAAAGACCCCAGCATCCAATACCACCTGTAAAAGATCTATCCGGTAAATGGGCTAGCACCGATAAAGAAAAAGCACTAGCTTTTGCTGAATACCTCTCATCTGTCTTCAAACCTCACAATATATAATAGAATCGACACAAGAAGAAATAGATACAATCGAAAACTTTTTACAAGCCCCTTTCCAGATGGACTTTCCAGTAACGAAATTCACCTACAAAGAAATAACCAAAACAATCAGACAAGAAATTAACCCAAAAAAGGCACCTGGCTTTGATTTAATAACAGGGAATATCCTACAAAAATTGTCAAAGAAAGGGATTTTAGCAGTACTACAAATATTTAATACTATACTCACACATAATTATTTCCCAAGTCAATGGAAAGTGGCTGAAATTATTATGCTACTTAAACCAGGGAAAAACCCGAATCAAACAAAATCATATAGACCCATAAGCTTACTGCTGGTACTTTCAAAGCTCTTCGAAAAATGCTTATTGAAACGACTTGAACCTATCATATCGAAAAACGCTCATACCAGACCATCAATTTGGCTTCCGACAGGGTCATGGAACTATCGAACAGGTGCATAGAGTTGTCGAAAAAATCAATAACGCCCTTGAAAACAAAAGATACTGCTCAGTAGCATTCTTAGACATCAGTCAAGCCTTCGATAAAGTATGGCATATGGGTCTGTACTACAAAATGAAGCTGATGTTGCCTCATCATCTGTATCAAATTCTGAAATCGTACCTATCGAACAGATTTTTCCTTGTCAAACATCAAACAGAATTTACCAACCTATACTCCATTGAATCATTCATACCACAAGGAAGCGTACTAGGCCCGGTACTATACTTGTTGTTCACCGCAGATCTTCCTACAACAAAGACAACAATAATTACTACATTCGCCGACGACACCGCAGTATTATCTTCTCACAGCAACCCACATTTACACTGACGAGAGATACTTGTCCAGCTGTCTACTTGAATAACTACCAATTGACACAGGCCAAAAAACGCCAAATATTTGGGTATACATTTAGACCAACGCCTAACATGGCAAAAACATATATTTAGCAAAAGAAAACAACTAGGCCTAAAATTACAACAACTTTATTGGCTTATCGGTAGAAAATCTAACTTAAGTCTAGAAAACAAACTATTGATCTACAAAAGCATATTAGAGCCAATTTGGACCTACGGCATTCAGCTGTGAGGTTCAGCCAGAAAATCGAACTTGGAAATACTTCAGAGATTTCAAAATAAAGTTTTACGGATCATAACTAACGCCTCATGGTACGTTCGAAATTCGACAATAGATAAGGACTTACAAATCTCCAACATAAAAAGTGAAATGAAACGATTTAGTGTTAAATACAAAGAGGGAATTAGTGTCCATACTAACATACTAGCGAGTGTACTATTTGATACATCAAGTGCAGTGCGCCGATTAAAACGCTTCAACCCAACAGATTTAGTAACTAGACTAATAGCTCCACGTCCTAAACGAACTAAACATGTATAGTTGAAAATAAAAGGGAATGATTCAATGGAAAAATTCCCTACATGTCATATTATTAATTGTAACAAAACACTTACTTATTGTTCTTGTAGAACAGATTGTAAATATGTGGAGTCCCTAAAAAATAGACATGCCTAAATAAAACTGTTACTAAAATCCAAATTAACTTCTTTTCTCAAACTCAAAAGTCCTATCTACGGCATTGGCTGCCGACAGTTATCGATACTTTTGTGTATATCGACAATTATTAACACGTAGGCATACCTGGATACGAAGTATAGATAGTTGAGACTGCAAATAGTTATCCATTTTTCTCAATAAAATGTGAATATTCTTATTTTAGTTATCAATATATTGATAAATTGTCTATACATATATTGACAGATTATTGATATGTCAAAAAATATCGATATATCGATAATGTCGAGCATCGCAATAATGATATCAAAATTCCAATATCGCTCAGTCCCAGTGTCAATAGTTTGATTAGCGGGAGTATACTGTAGTAGAAGAAGAAAGGAAGCCAATAATTAATCTCATTGTGATATAGAATATTTTAATTATAAAGTGAAATACATATTTTAATTTTAAAAAAATCTTATATAATATTGCAAATGATAACATTGTCCATTAACTTAAAACGTTTCACATATGATTATAAAAAAAAACTTAGTCCTTACATTTAGTTTAAACTCGAAGTAGAAAAATTGAAAAAAGAGGAAGAGAGAGCTATTTTAATTATTCTAAATTAATCTAATATCATAAACTGTATACAACCGACTACAATTGTTGTACACTAAACAATAAATTACGTGATAATATACAGGACTATGTTTAGTCTCATCAGTACCAGAATGTGTTACGATTCACTTTGAATCATGTTTTAATTAAAAAAAAATTAAATGTTACGAAAAAATCGTTCGTACCCAATATTTGTTAAAATTCATTATTCATTCGTTGTTGATTAGATTATGAAATAAAGCATAACTCAGGTACTTAAATAAAAGTGATAAACGAACTTTTCTAATGATTGTGATTAATTGTTTGTCTGAAATGCAATAAAAATTAAAGTAATTTGCTTCAATTGATCAACATACAATGTATATAAAAGACATCCAATGCTTCTATTTTTTAATAGCTCTTATCACAACAAGAAATGTATACTTAAACTAAGTCATGGCCTCGTTCTATGTACATATCAATTGAAAAAAATTTCAAATCTATTTACAAAATGAATAAACCTTCCTTATACCCAACCCTTTCAGATTTCACAATAATTAAAAGTTATATGCGAATTCTGAATACAATTTTGTTTTTTATTGTTAAGTCAGATCATTTTAAAAACGATAAAATTTTAAGATCACTGACCACTTTTTTAATAACATCTAAATAAAATGGTCCAACAATTCTTGATTAAAAATAATAATAATAATAATAATAATAAAAACTATTTAAAAATAGAAAACAAATGTAATAAAACATGAATATTGTTAATATTTTAATGATCATTATATATTTTTCTTAATTAATATAAATAAAAAAGAAATTCAATATTAATGATCATCTTTTATATTTTTATATTATAAATAATAAGATCATAAGAAATTAAAAAACAACATACTAACAAATAAAAATGAATAAAAATGAATTCGTGATTTCAACATTCTAAAAATTACAAACAAGTATAAAATTCTACAATATAAATTCAATGCTGATATTACATTGTAAATAATAATAATAATAATAATAATAATAATAATAATAATAATAATAATAATAATAATAATAATAATAATAATAAAACAATCACAAAATTTATGAAAAACATAATATGAAAAGTACGATAAATTTGAGAGAAATATGGCAATTCAATTCAATGGTCTGATAATTCAACGAAGGTTATATCAAATAAGTCTTCGTCTACTATTTTAAGTTCTAAAAGAAATAAATCTTCATTACAATAATATGCTACCATATCATCATCAATTTTGGCCGTAATGCTGGAAAATAAATTAAAAATTTTATTAAATGGTGTAATTAACAAAAAATAAATTAAAAAGAAATCCATTCCCAAATTTTGTCAGCAATAGAAGTTAGTCATCTGTTAGTTTTCCAGTTCACTCTTCACAACTACTGTCTTTTATTTCCCCCTAAAACTTACCCTTTTTTGTTTTTGCGATACAAATTATTTATGCTCGAAGCGCTTATTTTGTACTTATTCTCAATCTGCAAAATAAGGAAAACAGAATTAAATTTTTCTGGAACTCTCTGTTTCTACTTCTTTTTTTTTTAATTAGGAAATTTCTGTCTTTCTTCATTTTAGCATAGATTTAGAAGAAGTACTGAGCTTTTAGCATTACTTGTTGTAGTAAAAGTGAACTGACCCCTACTTATCTTATTTATTTTTTTCAAGTGTTAACAAAAAAAAAAATACCTTTAAATTACATGCCAGTTATTATACAGGATATAAAACCGAATTCTACCCTATATAGTCATTACCATTTACAAAGCGATTTTGATGAAATTTAAAGTTCACTTATTCAGTTTGATAGAAAATTGAAAATTTAATACATATATTGAAACTTATTTCCACTTACTTGTTAAAATTTTGATTTAAAAATGACATAGTAGTTAACAGTAAATACTGTTGATAATATGTTTATATGTATAATATTAAATTGTCTGATTTGTCTGGTAGGTTGCAACGTTGTTAACAATATTAGCATTTTGTATAATTATACCTGATATTTCATCAAAATCGCTCAGTAAATAAGACCTCAACGACTGGAGGGGTCGAAGTCGATAAGACATCCGGTATTCAGTATATAAAATGTTATTATTTTTATAACAATAAATAGTAGAATTATTTAGAAATGACGTGAAAAGCCCAGTACGTCCATATCCATGCATATAAGCAAATAAATTAAGCTATTGGGGTTAACGCGGCACTGGGCCATATTTTATTTATTTATTTATTTATTTATTTATTTATTTATTTATTTATTTATTTATTTATTTATTTATTTATTCATTTTGGGTTTTAAACTCACCGCATTCAATAAACCAGCAGTTGTTGGTGGTACAACGTGTAATGGTGTATAAACATCATCTACTTCTTGACGTACATATAACATAACACGTTCATGTAGTGGTGGTGGACCACCACTACTATTACCAGTTATCATTTTTGCACGTTTGACAGCCGGTGAAAATACACCACCGCTACTACCACCACTACTACCATTATTACCATTGTCTAATGTACCATCCAATATAGTATCCTTCTTATCACCATCTGGTGGGAAATGATTATGAAATTTTAACGTTGGTGTTGTCGGTGGTTTCGCAGCTGTATGGAGCAGAAATGGTGAACCAGATTTAACGTGATCAACAGGACCTGATAAAGAATTATCGGTATCGTGACCGTAAAAACCTTGTAGCTCCATCGAAGTTAACTAGAAATTTACATTTTATTTTATTGAAAAAATTGTTTACAAATCACATTTTCTTTATAATACCTTATCAATATCTTCAGCTGGGGTAAATAAAACTGGTGGTTTTGTTAAATCACTCATTGAATAAAATTCAGAACGTTCACACATTGGATGGTATAATTCGTCTAATTTTTTTCGTCCAGTTGCGGTCATTTTTCGTTTAGCAGCTCGTCGTTCCTCATCTCGTGTTTTACGCTCAGCACCCTAATATTATTAGTTATTAGAAAAAATTATCATTATTATTTTTATAAAAATTACCTTATCACAAAAAACTTTAATTTGGCAGTAGCCACGATGAAAGACTTGCGTATCTCGTGGATCTTCATATGTATCTATTTGAAGATGTAATGGTAAACCCTTAACGCCCTTTTGACTGCTAAAATCTGTACTTAAACATTGCACGGCTATATTTATCTAAAATGATATGCGACTTTTTTAGTAAAATATTTATACTTTTTTGTTAAATAGGATTAAATTACCTTTGCAGGACTTTCTAAAGGATTCCAATAAATTGCTATTGCATTATGGGCAACTTCTTCAATACACCCTACTAAGCCGACACTATTTTTGGTATCTACGAATAAATTATTTCATTATTATTTTATGTAATTATTTTATTTTATTTTAGATATGACCTATTTAAAATAGGGTACATACCTACCAGTTATAGACAGCAGCTTGTAAAATTATTGTTTAATTTAAATTAGTTTATTGTTATTGTATTATTGTATAACAAATTCTAAATGTCACATTTAGAATTTATTATAGTTATGTGTTTGGACAAATGAATTGTAATATTATTATCTTCGATATGTATAAATATAGATACCCCACACAAACAAATATAGGTATATTCATATTTATACATTATACACATAAGCAAGAAGAATACTGCTGTATTATCTATCGATACATACCTACAACCTACATGTTTTGCCTACACAATAATGCAATGGGTATAAGTAATTTTATGTTGAACGATATTGGTTTAGATGACATGTTTAATATTTTGGGATTGTTTATGTTAAAAGATTTGTAAATTTAAATAACTACACCACACGTCCCAGAAAATCCACCCCCACCTTCCACATTAATTACTATACATACTACCTATGTCATCGAATTCTACTTCGCCTACATGAGGTCGATGTATTTTACTAGTATACAGCCTATGTATAAGATCAATGACATCCCGATAAAAATTGGAAATCAAAGTAAATCATCATCAGTCTAACAACATAATAAAATTTTGGTAAAAGGGGATTCTGCAAAACGCTTAATTAAAAAATATCTACTAACTAAAAACGTAAAAAGATATATAAACAAAATTCTCTGTATCGAAATGAAATCAATAATTGAGACAGAAAATCTGACCCAATCAGATTTCAACATTCTACCTCCTAGTATTTATAGTAAAACCACGATAATCGGTCAGGTGCCGAGACCGAGAATATGACGCATTAATGAAATAAAGGGATTAGTTGGGTAATATATAAGGTGTTTCACTTTAACCCGTTACTGCCTCATAGCATTGTCACTGTTTGTGGTATTGAAACAAGTTTACCCTACCTTGCTTAGATTCGTATTTAGCTTTTTTAGATAATTCTAAATAACTTTTTTTAGTAAAATCTTCCAACAAAAGAACCCGTTAATATGTTTCTCTCGTTTTTACCGTTTATTTTCGAATCTAAGCGGGATTTGTTTTAAGGGTGAGAAATTCCTTGCTTGTGCCTTCGTAAAACTAGATGAGACCTTTCTTTCTAAGGTAAAATTTATTTCAATATCTCAAACATTAACAATGTTATGAGGTTGTAACGGGTAGAAGTGAAACACTCTGTATGTAATAAGGGGTCAAGCTAAGAAAATCTTTGAAAAGGGAGTGGACCTGTAATGGACCTGTAATGAAAGTGGGGTTCGCGCCATTAAAACTTAAAGATGACAGTGAAGTTTTTTCCGAGCTTCGAGGTTTAATATATACTCTATGATATACCTATATACATACATACAGAGCGATCTATAAAATTTATGGTCAAGTATGCCATGACAAACGTATGTCCTTGCGTGCAGGATAGTTTAGCAGATAGTTTACTGCAGTAATGCCATCTATACAGATTTTAAGGCACTGTAGTTTGTCAAATTAATTTTCTTACATTTTAATGCAAAAAGCTTTAGTTTAATGTTGAATATCAATGTCATTAACATTAACCTAACTTAATAAACGATTAAGTGTAGACATAAGTTTCTTATGTCATTTAGTCACCGTTCGCATTGTATATGTATATTAAAAAAAGAAAAATTAAATAGTTTTTATCAGGAGGGACTGGGACAGATCGGCAGACCAATTTGTCTGTGGAGGTCAATGGGAGTCCTTTATTATTAGGTTTTTTTTTTGTACAAAATCTAGAGAATAATTTGAAATTAAAACTAGTTATGATAACGTACGTTTTTAAGTTACTCATGGAAGTTGTGAATCTGTGATAGATCGTGTGTAATGCCATTCCATCAATAGTGGTAAGAAATATAAAAACAGTGTGCTAGTTTATAGAAAAGGAAAATCAAAATGTCGAACAGCCATTTTTCGACATAGTTTCAGTTTCTACACAGATAATAGTAATAATTCAATAAATCATTTGGTGTGATATCATAATTTTATAATAAATTTAAATTTTTCCCGCTGCTCCCACTGCTATCCGTTAGATTAATTATTTTCTCAAGTTGCTAAGAGTGATGCATGTATCACTTATCAGTTGCTGAAATGGAATGGATTCCAGTCCTTTTCCGTCATTAATAAAAGAACAGTGATGGATTAGAGATGCCATGGAATTAAAAACGTACGTATATTAGTCAAATTTGTCTTAAAGATCACATTATTTCAGTTCGGCAATGGTCTCTGATATGACGGATTAACAGATGCGACGGAATAAAGGTACCGGATTAATAGAGTTTTACTGTATTTACTATTTTACCATTCATTATCACATCTATGTATATAAAATTTAGCTAGAGTATATTTATGATATAATCAGGGGATCAATTGTGGCGCCTGAGGCAAGTCTCAAAAATGGCGCCTTTTAAAACTTTGTATCTTTAGCATGTCTCAAAAACGACGTTTTTTTTTATATAGGATATCTCATTTGGGCGCCTATTCCAATTCGGCGCCTGAAGCGGCCGCCTTGCAGCCTCATCTATGGGCCCGGCCCTGGATATAATAATTACACCTTGATATCTTTGATGAAGAATATTAAAAAAAAAAAAATGGATAAACACTTTGATGAGATACTGGGTATTTTCTATTCATTTTATTTCTGTATATTTTAAATAACGTTATTTGCAATAAAAAACTAAAAAACGATTTTTTAAAAGAAAAATCCACGGATAAATGTGAATATCTTTCACTGATAGATAGACATATTTACTCGTCTGCAGGTGGACGTTTGACCTTTTGAAGAGCATCACATTAGCAATTTATATTTAAATGAAGCTACTATTTATTCGGCTATAAAATATCTTTTACGGAATAAACCATTCTACCCGTATATTTATATTTTTATTTTCCATAATAATTTTCTTTAATAATAAATAATTACTAACCTGCATCTAAGATTCTTTGTTTAACTGAATGTTGTCGTCCATGCCAAAACTGCCATGCTTTTATCTCATCTTCTGGACTTTTTTCTTCACGAAACATTAACATAACAATACTCTGAAATAGACATTGGAAAAATTTTCGTTAAAAAAGATAGAAAAATCAATAATAATCATCATCAAGGTTGTATTTAGTAATTATAAATTAATTAAATAACAAAATTATGTCATTTACACAACTATTAACATATGGTTTAATGGTTGTATTATAAAATAATAGTAAAACAATTAAGTACAGTGGTTGTTGGTTATAATAATCAATGTTATCAATCCAGTGGCGTAACTTCAAATTCGAGACTCGGAGGCTGAAATTCAAAATGGGTCCCCTATATTTAGGATAAATTCAGGATAGATGCCCACGTTGAGGAAAAAGCATCAAAATTTTTTTATTTTAAGAGATAATCAAGTTAAGTTTTGTTTAGTGGCTTCCCCCATCTTTTAACTAAAAGACAGTACCTATATAATTTTTAACATTATTTATTTGAAAAATTAGAGAAAAAACGAAAAACTTAAACATCTACATTTGGTCATCTGTCACACTGTGGGATATATGCTCTAGCCGTTTATTTGAATAAGGGATAGTTGCTCCACATGGAAAAATGGGTTTTATATCAAGCAAATTAGAAAAATGTATAAAAAAAGCTTAAGAAGAACATTAATGAACAAAAAATTAATCATATTGTTGTCCAACAACAATTAGGTGTCTACTAGGGCTGGGCACGATCTTCGATAAATCGAATTATCAATAATTATCGATATATCGAAATATCGATGCATGATATCGATATTTTCTTATATATTGGTAAATATTCACATGTAGGCATATTTGGATACGAAGCATGGATCGTTGAGACTGCCAATAGATATTTATTTATTTTTGTCGATATGTTGTCATTTTATTGATAATTTTTAGGTAAAATATCGATATATCTATACAGTATCGATATGCCAAGAGACTCCGATATATCGATATTGTCGAACATAGGAATATCGATATCAAAATTCCAATATCGCCCAGCCCTAGTGTCTACATAGTACAAGTTTGAGCATCAATACTTGGCATTTTGGACACCAACTATAGTATTAGTCTTTAAAAAGTACCTATTCCACTCACTCAACACCAACTGAATCATTAATGTTCTCGAACAAATCAATTGAAAAATTATCCCAGACGTAATTGTCATCGCCAACTTTATGGGGCATCTATCCCTGACACAAAGTGGGGCATCTATACCATTTGCCATGGTACAGATATCTTACTTTTTTGACGCAACAGTGTAGCAATAAGGAGCAATAAGCTAAGTGTTTATATTGGTAAGGTATGTTGTATTAAATCAAGGGCTACTTGTAACATGTAGATGAATTTAAAAATTTCTTTTCATGGCTTTATATTTCATAATAATACAAATACCTAATAATTATAAAACACATTCCAAGTTATTCAACAACGTACCTTCAAAATTTAATTAGGTACGTGAAAAATATTAAGATTAAAGCTGTGGTCACATGTGCCTTTCAAATAACTGATAACGCATAAGATATGTAGAATGCTTGTACTGATATCTCCTTGAAATCATAAAAATTATAAATTTTGGGGCATCTATTCCACTAGGGCATCTATCCTGGACTTACCTTATACCTATCCATGCATGATTGTGTCCAATGTATGATCTTTTTAATTCCCCTTTATTATAATAATGAGTCGGTTCCAGAATTCTATAGGTATATAAAATTAGTTAAAAATAATGCGCCTACTATAATATAATGAAACTTCATCTATGGTTACCATTTTTGGGAACAAAATATATGAATTCCTATTCAATTCGTATCAAATGATCCTTTTCTTCGAAGCTTGCTTTAACCGAAGTATTCCATCCGGTTTCGGCGACCCTGATATGATAATAGAGGGTCCCCCTAAAAAATATAATTTTTGTGGCCCCTCAAAGAACAAAAGCTTCGGAGGCACAAAGACCTGGGTCCGCCACTGACTCTTTGTATAGGTAAAAGATACTATACTATACTGTATTCAATAATGGGGCAAAGTAATCACGTGACGGGCGCGTAACATCTGGCAAGCACTTTTTACACTATAGGGTAATTCCGGTATAGATGCCCCAGTTAAGGAAAAATCGTCCGTATTTTTTTGTTTTAAGAGATAGGCAAGTTACGTTTTGTTTAGTGGCTTTCTCCATCTTTTAACTAGAAGGCAGTATATATTGTTTAACATTATTTATTTGAAAAATTACAGAAAAAAACAA
>JAZBHA010001834.1:0-13549 GCA_037464855.1 Iselma pallidipennis | reverse complement strand
AACCACAAATTGTTTTATGACTTTAGTCAAATTCTTATTTTTTCCGACGGACTATACATAGAATTTTGTCCGCGCCGTACTACAGAGTGTCATAGCTTAGCGTTAACGTCCCCGCTTCATGGGCAGTACGTTACGGGTTCAAAACCCAACCCAGACCATAATTTTTTTTATTTGTGTTTATAAGTTTTTTCAAAGTATTGAGTATATAAACGGTGTACAGAGGTATTTCTCCTCAGAGTAGGCCATGACTTTTGAACGTAGGACTGTAGCTTGGTTCGACCGCTTGTCGGTAATGCAGATCTGACTCTAATTACCGGCCGGTCAACTTGTTGGAAAATTCATTTATATATTGTTTTTGCTTAAAAACCTCGGGCTTTTACATAAATTAAGAGGAAAAAGGTATTTATTTAATTTTCATTAGTTATTATTATTTGTGACAATGGTTTTTACATTAGAACGTCAACAACTGTCAAATTTAATGAAACCTGAAACAAGCTACGGCCCTACGTTCAAAAGTCATGGCCTACTCCGAGGTGAAATACCTCTGTACACTCTGTATATTGATAATAGATCCTTGTTTTACATGTTTTTATGACAATTTTCATTCTAGCCATTGTGAATCAAAGGTAGACTAAATTATATTAATAACATACATTAAAACATACAAACAAGGATCTATTATCAATATATATACTCAATACTTTGAAAAAACTTATAAACACAAATAAAAAAAATGATGGTCTGGGTTGGGTTTTGAACCCGCAACGTACTGCCCATGACGCGGAGACGTTACCGCTAAGCCATGACGCTCTGTAGTATGCAGCGGACACACTTCTATATCTTTATAGTGCATTGTGTGGGCTAATAATAATAATAATATTTTGCATTTCCTGTACTCACACTGACTACTAACTATAGGCACAAGCTCGACTCGATCTGAATTTCCGAGGTCGTGCTTACTCTACTCCTCAAATAAATAGAGAATAGGAATACAAATAATAAGCATTTACTTCGGTGGCTTGCTATATGGAAGCAATAGCTAGCTTAACTTATATTGCAGATGTTTTTGAAAGAAGAAAAATTCCTTAAAAGCACGTTCTTGGGGTACGTTTTATTATTCAATTTGCAAAATAACGGTTTCAGCGTTCATATAATGTATTATTTGCTACATTTATTTTGGTGTGTACAGTTACGGGCACATAAAAGAGAACGTCTGTTGGGTAAGTACTTGGGTACTAGTATTTTCGTTCGTCTGAGTCAGGCTTTTTAGCTCTTTAGACTAGGAAGGCGGAGAGATAGAATATCTTTCTTACAAAATTGGCCAGATTCTGGTCTGTGGTCTTGTTGGGACCACCCTCGGCAGCCCGATTTACACAGGCTCCCCAAAAACGTTCTCTTTTATGTGCACGTAACTGTACATATATTTATAATTTACAAATCTACACATACGTAAGATGATTAAACACGAATACGAACGAATTTATTTAGAATTATTTAATGATAATTACAATTTTTGACCTGGATAAAATTTCTTGAAAGCACGTTCTGCTAAAGTTGGAAACGGTGGGTGGCTAGCTCCACTGCTTCATAAGAGTATAAGAAGGCTGTAATCGAAGTTTTGAGAATAGTGATTTATTTCTCTTGTGTATTTTGTATTCATATAAATTGAATTCAACTTTACTCCAAGTCTGTTTTTAAAAACTTTATTGCAATTATTAACAAAGAGGTTTTTACATGTTGACGCACAATTACAGAATGAATATTAATTGATTTATTAAATTAACATTAAGATCCAAACAGGAAATGTTCAGCAGTTCATTTTTATTATAGTTCATCAAGCTATTCCCCACATTAGAATGAAGTTTCCGAAGGAAGTTGAATAGTGTTCCGCTGCTTAGGTTCAGAGATTTTCCACCGAGTTCGTTGTCTTGTGTTTAATTCTTTCGATTTCTCATCTTTGTCCATAATAAATGACTTCCAATACTTATTATTCCAAAATATAACAATATGGTCCAAATACTTGGCAGATGATATTGAAATGATTGATTCCATATGGGTGTAGGTGAACTTGCAGTAATTTGTTTTAAATTAAGTTTCTTCAAATCAAGTTTCACGTTCGATATTTTATTTGGTTGTAGTTGTAATGGAGAACCAGTATTGAATAATGGTTTTCCATAATTTGCGAATAGGTAAATTCGTTTCCGATTGGTGCTTACACTAAATGGTGATTTTTTTCTTCAGTAAGAAATACTGACAAATATTGGTTTATTTCGGGAATAATGTCCAAATGATTTTGTGTTATAGTCAATTTGATGTATTGATACAACTTGGCATCTTCTTCCAGGAGAATTTGTTTCTCGGGAGTATTCCATCTCCCGGACGGTCAATATTTTGTTCAAGCAGGTACATGTCAGCTCCCGGACGAAAATAGGGTCGAACTCTCAGGCAGAGGATTCTGAGCTTAAGGCTCCCAAACCATTTCCTTCTCTCTGAAAATTTTAGCCGCCATATGTCTTAATTTTTGACAGCGTTTTATTTGGATATAGCGATACAAGGACGTCAGTAGATGTGGTATGAAAGTTCTGGACCAAATCACGTATATTTCCAGAAGAACAGTATAGCGGCATGTGATTAGAAATCGGCCACGCTCATTCTCCAATGATGTGTGTGATTAGATGAAGAACAGTGATGATTCGAAAATGTTCCCGCCCCTTGAGCTAATTTATAGTGTTAGGCCCCGCCCATATTTTGATTAGTATGATGATTCCCCACCAGGTCGGGATTTAATTGGTTGTTGATTTTTTAACCCCACCTAACTGCTTCAGGATTGGTTGGGCATGTGTGATTTTTTCTGAAAAAAAATTGTAGCCTTCATCCCATTGGTGTTTGGTGGAAAAAAAAATGTTTTTTATTTGCAAAACCCTCCCCACCCACCAAAGTTTAATCTAAAGAAGAAGAAGTTAAGACACCAGTCATAAGTGGTGTTTTTTTAAACCCCCCACCAATCTGTTTTTTATATATGTGTTTGTCAACAGGAAACGAATAAAAAAATTGTGATTTTTTTTCAAAAATTACTACATTTATTGATAATAAAAAACAAAGCCAAAAATACTAACACTAAATGAATAAAAATGCAAAGCTTACAAAAAAGTGTAACTAAAACATATAGATATTATAATTACTGTACATTGCAATCTTAAAAACTAAATTCGAAAATCAAATAATTAAACATATAATCAATACTCTTTATAACAGGTAATGGTAATGGGACAAAATTCGGTGTATAAATAAAAACAAACAATCACGTATTCAAACTAAATCTTCAACTAAAATGAAAAAACTTATGTATAATTGTTTTGTCGCAATGTGATAAAATCCATAACAGGTAATAGGGCACACATAATCATAAGAAAAAATTCAAAAAAACACAAGCACAGGTTGACAAAAATTAATCATCATCTTAACCATGTGTTGATTCATCAGATGGGGGATGATTCAATGGAACTGGTGATGGCGTACGTTGAGTTACAACTGGTGAGTGAGACCGTTTACGTTTTTTTGGCGTTGAATTAATATTAGCATTTGATTTCGCTGGATGGTGAGATAACTCATCAGAAGCGACAAAAGGCACCAAATTGCGCGAATACTTTCCAACCGCTTCTTTGTCACTGTATTTCAAATAAAACTTGTGTTTAAGTAAAATTTCCACATCTTGAGGGGTTAATTCGTCGGAAACACGTTTTGGCAAAAACACGTCACCAATATTTTGGGTCACCATATAATTCTTGCCATGTACTGTCTCGATGCACTGTATGTTCTTGATCGGATATAGCTTGTTAATCTTCAATTTCTCAAGCGGGATATGCATTTTCAGGAGCTTCCCTAATCCAACCTTTAATTCTGGACGGAGCTGAGATGATGATGATGATGACGACATTGTTGTTATTGTTATTGTTATTGTTGAAAACACGTGGACACGATCAAGTATTGTTGTAGACTAATGCAAGGAGGCGGCTATCACCACCACCTCCACCACCACCATCTCCACCCCACCCCACTACACATTGTCCACTCGAGGTTGTAGACGGTGATGCAATAAATGTGCAGGTGTTTATCACAACTGATAAAAATGAACAATGGGCGGTCGATTACTAATAAATGCAGCGAAAACATAGACTAGAGAATTTTAGCATAGAGAGAGACTTAACTAATGGGACAGCAGAGTTAAAAGATAACCGCTGAAAATTTCTAATTAGGTCCTGGAAATAATGAATCATTCATCTTAAGGATGTCAAAAAATTGTGTCTGGGAATGTGGAGTCAAAGGAAGCAGCGTGTGAATGGAAATCTGCAGGTGGTTATCACAACTGATAACAATAATGAATCACTGGATATCTATGACTGATAAATGTATTGAAACAGGGTCAGACTAGAGAATTTTAGCATCGAGGGAAACTTGTTTAATAGTGCAGCGAAAGTAAAAGACAAATTTTCAGTCAGGTCCTGGAAACACTGGGGAACTGAACTTTGAAAGGAGAAAAAAATTGTGTCTGCGAACGTAGGTGTAAAAACATGACCAACACCGCTCTAGAATGATACATCCAAATATGATGGATATAAACCAAGCACTTATCAAGGAGTACAATAGATAACAACAATGATCAATAGAAAGGTCTCATAGTAAATAAAAGAATTCTATCAGTCTCAAAAAAAATGAAAAAAATGTGAGCTAGAATGGATGACATAAAGCATGGAATGTTGATCGATGAAAGTGAATTTATGGAAAATTATTATAGTAATGTGAATCAAGAAATGATTGAACAGAATGACTGAAAAATCTTTTAATTGATGAACCATATAAGTTTAGGTAGAAGTCACAATGTATTGAATAAGCATTGATTAACATTGTTAAAAGACAGACATACAACAATGAATGTAGAACATTTATTTGGTAAAAAAAAAATACAAGTTTGTGAGTGATAAAATATTTAAAAAATGTTCTTTTTGTAGAAATACTAAATGAGGTGGAGGAGCACTATGCAGTGAACTATGATGGGATCAATGTAAGTAGAGATGAATGTGATATAATATATTATCTTAGTTTGCAATCTGATTTTAGTTTGAGTATCGGTTAATCGCGTACCAAAATGAACATATCTATCCCGCGAATGGAAGATATGAATTTCGAAAAAATTATTTACAATATAATCTGAAAGTCCACAATCAACTGGACAGATTTGGAATCCTTTGGGTGGAGATACAAAGTAAGCTTAGAAAACGTTTGAAAGAGTAAGCATAAAGTTGACAGTTTTTTTTTGTTTGTTTACAGAAATCAATTCATTCCTGCAATAATGGTTAAAAATTGTATTATTTTCAAAGTGGTAAATCGATGAGGAAGAAATTAAAGAAAAACAACAACAAAAAATTAAATCATAAAAAATCTGTATTAAAAAAATAAATATGTTTAATAACCAATGCCTGTGTGTATTTGTTTTAAATGATTGATATCAAATTTTCAGTAAACAGTCACTAGGTACAACTGTTTGTTGTGTGTCAAGTGTCAATTTCGTTGTTAAATTGAAAAAACAAACAATTGTTCAAAGTGTTGAACTGAAAAAGTCCATGTTAATGTGCATATTGAACAAACACAGCGAGATTGAAAACACTCACAATTCAAGAATTAAACTAAACTCTGATCGCAGGAAGTCAAATAACCACATAAAATAGCAAGCTGATTGGGAATAATAATACTAATAACAATACTAACAATAATAATAATAACTACTCTAAAGAGTAATGAACCCAGGGTAATGTTTTAGGGGATGTTTGGCAAATTGAGCGCTTGTCATCATAAGGGCTGAAGGCAATTTTTATTTGTTTCAAACTAAACACTTGATGACGTTGTGATTTGATCAAATTTTGAGTGATAGTTTGTGTACGAAAATTATTTAAGCAATTTACATAGTCATCAAATGTAATTGAATTTTTTATTACGCTTTTTTGATCCCTTTGATTTTTTTAGTTATATGGTCTGGATACACACTCTGGTATCGTACATTTTGTATCTAGGTCCAATAAATTCTGCCATTATTTTCGATCACATCTCGTCTTTCATAAGACCGGGAATTTTAAGGTTGACAAGAGGGATATTATGAATATTATCATTTCATAGATGTTACACTCTATTCCATATATGAGTGAATCCGTATCTGTGTAGCATATGATACACTTATCATGAAATTTGGGTTGCATATATGTGTAGTGGAAGTCGTACATTGTAGTTTTTGATAAATCTAAAATCACCATACCAACATAAATTGGTTTATTTAAAAATAGTTCTGTTTTATTGAGTTCGATGGCAACAAAATTTTCATCGAAAATTGTGCATGACTCAAATTTAGGGCGTGCAATGAAATTATTAGCCCCATAACGCCCTGACCAATGGGTGATTAATTTAATGATGCTATGCTTTCTTACGTTTTCTAGGAATTTACCAAAACAACTGTTTATAAAAAGTTTAAATAGGTTTTTTTCGAAACTATTTTTGGCATTCATCTTAAGACGAGTGTTCAATTTAATATATGGTTTTAGCCAGGCACTTTGGTGAAAAGATAAAACACGGTGAATGTTGTCTAGAACTCAACCGTGTCGTAATGCTTGTTGCAGACTGAGATAATGAATAACATATCGTTTCTTTGGATATAAAGTTATCATTAGTTTCTTTTCACGTTTACCAGGGGCACAACAATGTTCTGGACTGAATGGAAAATCGCTATGTAAATCATGTAATGATTCGGGGTAGGAAATATCTACTTCTAAAATATAACCAACTGTATCATCAGGTTTCAATGTATGAATATTAAAATTAGCGATTTCTTGAAAATATAACCATCGAAAATGATCAAAGGGTAAATGCTGACACTGTGAAAAGCCATACAAATTGTTGACATCTAAATATAACAAATATGTGGATGGTTTTGATTGATCAAAGTTTGGTAAAAATCGATTATTAGCGACAGCATACCGTTTAGTGAATTGACTGAGACCACCCCGTATACCCCTCTCAATAAAAAACTACATATCAATATCGGTGAATAATTCCAATGTAACACCAGTATATTTTAACATACAATCGAATGTGTATGATGGTAGCGTTACATACCGCATTGAATCGAGATTAAACGCCCGAAAGGTATCATTCCGAAATTGTTCAACATCAGCAAGTAGTAAAATGTCTGTTTTCAAATACAGATCGGAATAGTTGCCAAGTGTTTGACAATTGAATGATGACCCCCCCCCTTTTTTAGCGAGTGAATAATCGTCTAAAGAAATGTTACATTGATTTAATTCATTAAAGAAATCGACATGTTTTGGTAAAAGACGATAATAATCTAAAGCATCAAATGAATTAACAAAATCATATGGGAAAACCCCTTTGCGTTTTAATAAATTTAATTGTTCATTTGATGCATTAGAAAATTGTGATTCTAAAATTGGATAGTTGTCCAAATAGGATGCTAACGTGTCCAGACTACTTGCCATAAATCGAAGTGAATCGATAAAACGAAAATTAATTTGATAGTCAGAACAATGTTTTGTAAATGATATATATTTTTCTTTAGTGATCGGTAACACTGTCACTCGCCTATCAAACTGTGTTGCAATTTTTTGAATAATAAAATGTGAATCATATCCACGTAGATTATGGAAAACGATGGGCACTGTGTGAGAATCTTTAAAGTTAACATTACAGTTTGAATGAGCGGGGCCACGATATTTTCCAGTCAAATGACAATGGTCACGGACTTAATCATCATTAGAAATAAATCTTTTTTCACAAATATGACATTCCGTTGCCAATTGAAATGTACATTCCTCATCAGCTGTTAATGGTTCCATTGGCAATGGACATAAAAACACGGACATCAAATTTTCCGAAAAGTCAAACAGTTCATTGGCAAACCACGTTTCAGGTTCGCGACCACGAAATGCTTTATAATAGGACAATGAATCATCATAACTACATGTAACATAATAGCCAATACTATGTGGTACGTGAAATTGATAGTTTTTCTCATCAGTTTCTTGTGGAATTAAAACACATTCAATATCGACATAAATGACAAAAGGGGTTTTTATTTTATTTTGATAATTGTTAAATGCAATAAATTTTTCTTTCTCACTCGGTAATCGAATACGTGAGTTGTTAAGGGATGAGCAATCAAGTTCATGTACTTTAAGTCTATCAATGGACTGAAAATAATGTAGACACCGATCACAAAAAAAAATTCCTACCATTATGTCGATTCAACTGTTTGGAAACAAGACGCGATAGATTTTTAATCCAAAGAAAATGATATTTGATGTTATCTTCTTCATCGTCGCTGTCTTCAGTGTTGTTGTTGTTGTAATCTTCACCATCAACATCAGTTTCATCAGAATATTTATCTTGAATCATAAGAAGATTGATGTGTGTGGTTCGTTTACATTTCGTCAAAAAGATGGGAACAACACGGCAAAAATTCACAATTTTCTTTAAAATATACACATTGATTGAGATTTTCTTGTTTAATTTTTCAAACCGGGGAATTTGTTTAATTGTCATGGGGAAATTTAGTCCATTTAAATTCAAAACGTCTCCATAATGTGGGTATGAACTTGTATGACCAACATTTGCTGTAGCTGGATGCAATGCGCTGGTAACTGCCCATCCAAATCATGCATTATCATTCAAATTTTTAACATTCACACACACTTGCTTTGCTTTAATTTGTCGCGGTAAATCAATATAGGATGATGCATGAAATGATGAATATTTATTGATGTTCACTTGCAAATTGATTATTCGGTATAAGGCCCATACCGAATCCTTCTCCCGGAAATCTGAAACCTGGCTGATAAGTGATTCTTGGAAGTGTTTATGAAAACATTCAACCAAATTTGTATGTTGAAAAATTGTTGAATTCTTTGTATTGAAATATTTATTCTCTTCAATTTGGTGTTCATTTTTTAAAATGTGAAACTCACAACACAAAACAACATTGACTTTTAACGTTAAATTCGATTCCAGGATATGTTTAATTTTCTGTTGAAAAATTGGTATACAGTCGGTTAAAAATGCATTTGGATCCGTATGAGCCAGATTTACAATAACACCAGTAATGATTCTAAAGCGAAAATAGAGAAAAAAACAACGTTGAAAAAAATTGTAAACAGTTTGTGGGAAAAAGTGTAATTTTACCTGCTATGTTGTTTTCTTCTTTTAGGATGGTTTACAAATATAAACGCAAAACAAATCAAGCGACATGGACAGAAGACAATTCAAGAAGCAACATAAATGATATGCAAGAGAAAAAATAGTCCATCAACTAACTCATCAGCGAAAAAGTATAGCATTCCGTTTGCAACTCTACATCTCGGAAAAAGTTAGGTAGATTTATACCACGGTTTTTCCCCAAATCAAGAGGAACAGTTATGGTTGTATCCAAAAAAGTTGGATAGCTTATTATTTGGAATGACTCGTGCAGATTTTCTGAAACTAGCCTATGAATTTGCTAAAAAAAGTCATATTAACCATCCTTTCACAACTGGTATGACAGGTGAAGACTGGTTTGACAATTTTAAACGACGACATCCCGAAATAGTGTTACGATCTCCGGAACCCCCATACATCGCCAGACCAGGTTTTAACAGACCTCAGGTTGAGCTATTTTATTCTGTATTGTGGGAGCAGATAAATAAATAGTTGGAAAATCCAAAAGTGCACACCCCACAAGTTTTGTTATTTAGTTCAAAGTGAATAATTTTTTTCAATTTGATTTTTGATTAATAAGAGTTTAAAGTGTTTAAGTTCTTTAATTTTGTTTTTTGTTGTTTACAGATGATTATATGTAGCAGTGAGTAGTAATAAAAAGCAATTGTGATCTCAGTAAATTTTGCTTTTTTGCTTACTTAACCTTAACATAGGGTGGTATTTTTAAAAACGTCGTCGTCACCGTTTCCGTCATCGTCATCGTGACAATGACTTTTTCGGCAATTTTCTGAGCAAGTCTTCAAGTTCGTCTTCAATTTAGAACATTGTTTAGATTAAGACTAGTCACTGCTCAGTATTGGTTTCAAAGAATGGAGCCGCATTTCCAAGAAATTCGAGCAGCAACAGCAATCCCAACATATTGAAAGTAAGTTGTTTACACTGCATAAAAATGCAATTAACTCTACTTTTTATTTAGTTTTTTGCAGCACTGCAAATACAATGTTTAATAATATGAAAGAAGCAAAGAAGCCGAAACAACAATGGAAAAGGGTAAACATTTTCTACATATTTTTCTAATACAAGGGAGTAATATGTGCAAATAGTTACTCGTCACATATGTATAGATCAAAAGTAAAAACTAAAACGAGGAATGAATACATGCAAATGAGTAAAACTGGCGGTAGACAATTAGAGGGTGCCACTCTGTCTGAGTTGGACCAGAAGGTTTTGAATATTTGTGTGAAAACAATGAACGGTAATTATTTTAGTGACAGAATAACACAAATTAAAATATATACATTCCGGTTTCCTTTTTTAGTTTTACAGCCGAGCAGCCATTACATGATGATATAGGTGTATCTTCAGATACACCTATATAACGATCATTAAATTCCAACTTGAGCTTAATTCGACGAAGGGCGAAAAGCACTGAAAAGAGAAGGGAGCTGCATGGTTACATGCCCATGTATCAGAACGCTAACATTAGACTAAACAATACATCACAAAATTTGGTCGAATTGCTGAAGCAGTCGAAAATTTCGCAGATAATGTTGGACGAATTGCTACGGCAATGTTTGCTCGGGCTTATGCCCAAAACGATAATTAAAATAGAAGCGTTAAAATAATAAAGTTCAATTTTTAGAACAAATGTGTTTTACTTAAGCAAAGTAACTCTAGAATTAGAATATCTCTCCTTTTCCTCTCACCTAGTTGGATATGCAAAAATATTGTAAAAGTAGTATAATACATAAGGGCATCATATACAGGGCAAAAACTAAAAAAAAATTCGTTTTAGTCTTCATTGTATTCTGATAATTTTTGTAAAAGTACACATAAAAAATTTTGTAAAAATGTTTTCGAATTAAACGACTTTACTTTAAACATTAAACAACTTTATTATTAAACTATTAACTAATTGATTAACATAAATAAGAACGAAAAACAACTCAATACATTTCCTTATTTCCTTAACGGTCATCACATCGCTTACTATCTACTTAATTACTATTGCGCCTGTGCACCTCTTTTTATCTAAGCTAACTTCATTATAAAGTGTTTTGGCGCTAATTTCAACAAAAAATAAGTGTTGCTGTGACTATTACAAATGGTAAAAGGCGATACAAAAAGAATAGAAAACTCAATATTATTGATAATATACTTTAGACTATACTACTAATTTGGGCATAATTATAGCAACAAGAACACGTCTTGTAACAAAAATTACATATGTACGTATGTATATGTATAGGTAAGTTTTGTGTTGACGATAATTAAATTCTTGTCATTAATTGGATGTGATGATATGAATAAAGAAATAATTGGTTTATAGATATTTTTTAACAGCCTGTCCTATTTCTTTCATAAACTGTCTCTTGTTTTGCGTAAGTAATTCTTTGAATTGTGTTTTCATTTGATTTAAATATCCCGCTAAGAGCCTTGTGAGCGAAGCCAGCACGTCCGTAAAGACGTCCTTTATAATTACAAAGTCCGTACGGACGTCACCACCGAAAAAGTCAAGCGAAGATGACATTGGCAATTTGGAAAAGATTATCTTTAAAGAAGACCTTAAAAGAAGAGAAAACATTTTTAAACGTAAAAATCTAAATTTTTTAGTAGACAATTAATTAACTAATCAACTGTTTTTTTTTTTTAATTAGGTCAGGAATTTTATAATTGCCTACTGGAAATTGAATGAACCGTTCTACGTTTCGAAGACAGCGGTAGGTATAACTGTGTAAGAGGCCCTACACATTTCAGTGATCATGTGCATTTCTACTTAAAATAATTAAAGAAAAAAACTTATTTTTATAACAATTTTTTCAATTTCCAGGTCAAACGAAATATTTACGTTCTCTAAGTAATCTCATTCAAGTAATAGAGAATAATGGAAAACCGAAAAACGAAGTAAAACACCTATGTGAAAATAAAAGTAGCTTCAGGAGTCGACTTAGACCTAATAGGACACATGCTAACGTAATCAAGTTTTTATTATAAAAACTGAAGATGAAGAGATATTTTTACTTAGTTTTTACTTACAGTATGGCGAGGAGGTACTACCCTCACTTATAATGGAAAAGGTGACGTGATCAATACAATCATTGTTACTGAAGAACCAACAAAACCAAGAATTTCCATTAAACCGGCAATCAGTTTAATTTACTTGATTCCATTTCGCGAAAACTCTGTATGTATAATATTTCTATATCTTTTACTTTCTTATCATTTATTGATCTTATCTTTTGATTTAGCAAAAATTTAACGTGAAAATAGCATTACCATTGATGGATTTCCATTCGCATTCGTTTCTAAGGGTAGCGCAGCTCACGGTCTCGACCAAGATGAGCAAAGAAGGTGAAGGCGGCGAGCTCAGTACCGTAAGGTCCGTATTCAAAGCCAAAAGGGACCGGAAAAGCCAGCCCATGGAGTGTTGGTACACCGCCATGTGTGAGTTGAGAGAGAAGGTACTACGACTGGGCAGAACCTCTCTACCACAGAATAATAAATAAATAAATATTATTCTGTGCTCTCTACTCTCTAGATGTGATGCTGCCATGCAAGACGGAGGTCATGTACTTCCGCAAATTTCTGAAGGTCGTCTTTGGGCGGCGCCGGGCCTGGTTTCTCCCGAGAGGGCTGGGAAGAGAAGGGCTGTGCAGTGTAAATGGTAATATCTGGCCCAAGACATTTGAATTGGAAAAGCATGGGTCAAGTTATGATTTAACAGAATTTATCAAGAAAGCTTGTATTGCATGCATATATCAAAAGCATATGTACATCTTCATGCACCACTTAAACCAAGTAACAAGCAGGCCCCGAAACGAACTAGATCTCCGACAACCACCATCTCTACAGACCCATGAAAATGAGAACATGGATTGTATGTGACGTATTTAGCAGAACAAAATATGTCTGGTCTACAAGCACGGCAAAAAATGATTACAAGAGTTCAGAGAAAGTGTTACTGGATTATGCACCAACTGAGAAGAAAATAGTTACAATGAAATGGGTATTGAAAAAGATGCCTCTCGTAAAACATAGACAATTCTTCGATTAATTGTAAATGTTTTTTTTTTTGTTGACCGTATCGAAAAAAATCGGGACGAGTTTTAGTGCTAACTGATTTTAGCGGCCAACCTAAATTGAATAATTAAATTTTTCACGCCAATTGCTCTAATTGTAAGTGTATTTCATATTCCGACTACCGATTATAGTTAGACTGGCCTACCTAGAACACTTGTTTGCTTTTACTAATTTACTTAACTAGAACCAGAATGGAAACAAACGGTCGTTTATCATT
>JAZBHA010001831.1:0-14124 GCA_037464855.1 Iselma pallidipennis | reverse complement strand
TGGACTGATCAAGCGGCAGTTCGCATATAGGCAACGCTCGATCCATGTATATATATTACCAGATCTATGGCATAAAAGCATATGACGTGTTACCTGTTTCCTGTTCACTTTTGATTTGCCGTAGTGGTCTATTTCTCAATTATTTTATGATTAATTGTTTAGAACCATTTTTTTCATGCTAAATCATTTAAAACAGTCTTCAAAATCCGTTGTTTCGTACTTTTCTTGATTTATTGTTGGAAAACAAATGGCAAAATTGCGTCTTTTTTATAGTAGTATTGGTTTCCGACTTCGCTATTCTTTATGAAATTGATATTCAAAAATTTACTTTAAGTAGAAGACAAACAAAACATATTTTGATCGATGAACCTTAATTTTTTTTCAATCATCAGCTGGTAGCCCAAGGCGCCAGCATTTAAATAAATATTGAATATGATTCGACGCCTGCGTAAGCTCTAACCACATGTTTGTGTTGACTACGTTTACACCCTAGCTTTAATTCTATTGTAGTTAAGTTGAAAGTCAACAAAATAATACGGGTACGTTAATTAAACTACAGGTAAACGGCTTATGTTAATTTAAGAAACATAGACACATTTTCACATTTCAGCTTGGCCTCTTGCCCTCCAACCTCGAAGAAGAACGGACGTATTTTTTTATACAGCGACGCCAAAAAGCGAACATTAGTGGTGAGTGTTGTCTCTCATTGTTTTGAGAACTAGGAATTGTATTATATTTAGACTCCAATTCAAGTTACCCCATTTCTTTTTTTATAAATATGACAAAGAAATGTAACAATGGAGTATTATTGTGATCGTGCCACTATACTCATCGACGGGCAACCAACAAGAAGGGCTGACGCTTGTTCAAACTTGTTGGCGTCCCTTCTTTAAGGCTGCACTGTTCCGCAGCCTAGTATCAACTAAATTTTATCGCGAGCCAGCAATCCTGGCAGCAACTTTGAATGTTGGAATGTTGTAATTATAGGTTTGGTCCAACTAGAATCCGGAACTATCAGACTTTTCCGAAATAATCCGAGACATGCGTTTGAGCCTTTTAAACTCATTTGCCCATGCGTTTGAGCTTTTTAAACTCATTTGCCCATGCGTCTGACTATTTCGGAGTGTGCTGGATAGTTTTGGATTCTAGTTGGAACAGACTTTATATTTTTGTTTACCCAATATTTTTAAAAATAAATACAACAAATAGAAAGCACTTAATGCTTACTAAACAATGCGTCAATCCGAATCAATCACCTCTGACTAATCAGATTCGTCAAACAGCTCGGATTGATTTCGATTTGCTTGGTCTGGAATAAGCCTCACATCGGTGTATGTAAATAGGAAGGAGCTAAGTTTGTTATACCGGTTGTTGCAGGTGTGCTCAGACAATCACAGGAGCAAAAGAAATGGCAATCGCTCATACATGACCGGAAGTGAGATAAAAGCATGACGATTCCCCCCCTTCACATGGTGTGGACGATAGTGGGACAATGTATTAACAACATCGTTATCGTACAAATGGTAGCAGGGGAAAATGATAGGAGGGAAGTCGGTATGCTGTTATCTCAGTCCACTCCATGTATGAGCGATTGACATTTCTTTTGCTCCTGTGATTGTCTGACCACACCATTGCCTGCAATATCCTGTATAACATTACTTATTATTAACTACAGTATAGTTAAAGCTGTGGTGTAAACGTAGATAATAGATAACCTTTGAATCTTCACGACTTCACGATATAAACAAATAATTCATAAATATTTATCATTTTTAAAGAAGTAAGGTCGTATTTAAGGTGTCCTGTTGAATTTCATGTTTAATTTTCAGTAAAAACAACAAACAAAGCAACAATTTATTGGAACTTTGGATCATCATGAGGTCTTTATCCAACAGGGTAAGTAAGCTCTACGGCTCTACTTCTAGTTCTAAATATAAGAATATTTATATTAATCAGTCACGATTGGAAATTTTAGCAAAAATGGAAATCACTATTAAAGGTAATTGCTGGTGGTTTTGCCAGCTATGCTGGTGTTAGTTTATGGAAAAACGATGAAGTGTTCTACAGTAATGTAGTCATGCCAATTGTGCACCTTATCGACCCAGAGAAGGCTCATAGATTAGCTGTGATAACAGCAAAATATCGCCTTGTACCCAGAAATCGAGATCAAGATCCTGAATGTTTGGTTGGTAAATTTTCAATGTTTCATTAATCGTACCTCTAATCTCTATTATTTTTCTAGAAAGTTAAGATATTTGGAAAAATATTTGATAATCCTGTTGGTATTGCAGCTGGTTTTGATAAGAATGGTGAAGCTATTCAAGGATTAACTGATATGGGTTTTGGGTTCGTTGAAATCGGTTCAATTACTCCATTACCACAAGATGGTAATGAAAAACCAAGAGTTTTCCGTCTTAAAGAAGATTTGGCTGTGATAAATAGGTAATTTTTTAGGATATTTTGCATTGGTCAAAAAGGGCTATTTATCAATGTTACTAGGTATGGTTTCAATAATGATGGCCATGAAGTTGTTATGAAAAGAGTGGAAGATGTAAGAAAATGCAACTTCAATGGAATAATCGGAGTTAATTTGGGTAAAAATAAAACCTCTAGTGATCCGATCGATGATTATGCTAAAGGTGTTCAAAGGTTTGGCACAATTGCTGATTATTTGGTAATCAACGTCAGTAGGTTTGTCATTTTTTTATAATATTTTCTAAGGTTTTCTAAAATAAATTTTGAATTTTAGTCCAAATACCCCAGGCTTGAGGAACATGCAAAATAAAAAAATCCTGACCGATCTTCTAACGAAATGCTTATCGGTTAGAGATAATTTGAGTTGTAATCCAAAACCTCCATTATTACTCAAATTGGCTCCAGATTTATCTGAAGACGAACTCAACGATATCGCTCAAGTTGTAACGCAGAAAAGTTGTCGAGTTGATGGTTTAATCATCAGTAACACAACAATTGATAGACCCGATTATCTCAATAATAAATCTAAAAATGAAACCGGTGGTTTGAGTGGAAGACCCTTGAAGGATGTTTCCACAAAAATTATCAGAAAAATGTACCAATTAACCAATGGGACCATTCCCATTATAGGTAGAGTTTGATAACATTTTAGCGATATTTTAATTGTAACTGTAACTCTTTGATATTTCAGGTGTAGGAGGTATAACGAATGGTAAAGATGCATACGAAAAAATTCGGAACGGGGCCACAATTATTCAGATTTATAGTGGGCTAGTGTACGAAGGGCCACCTATAATTAAAAAAATCAAAAGAGAATTGGTTGAATTGATCCAAAAGGATCAGTTTGCCAATGTTTCAGAGGCAGTAGGAATTGATATAAAGCAACAAAAGTAACCATTTTTATAATTTATTGTTTTATACGGAGTAATTTTTATATTTTGTAAATAGAAAATACATATTTGTTGTTATATTTCAATAAATATTTTTGTATAATTTGTATCCTCTATTGTTTGTGTGTGTAAACCAGCCCCAGGCCTAAGCCCCGGTGGTAATTTATAAGAAAAGAGACATAATTCCTATTGACAACAAAAAAAAACCTTATGAAGTTATCGAACGCTATTTGCTCCCCCAAAGAATCATTGGCCCCCGGATGAAATCTCCTAGTACCCCCCTTATAGAAACACGCCAAGAAAACTGCCTTGAAAGCATTCATTTTGTACTAGGATTCTATTTTACTGGTTGCATGCAAAAAAAGACATATTTGTAAACTGAATACAGGGGAGGAAAGATTCAGGTACACTTGAGTGCATATAAAAGAGAACGTCTCTTGGGTAGTTGTAGATTATGTAGATAGATGTTTAGGCGGGGCTGGGTCTTCCCAATTATACTTAGACTCCAGTGGTCCATTGTAAGCCCCGATTTTTCAGAGTTACCTATAGTCCTGAGCTTCTGATAAAGCCCAAAATGTCACCAATCGATAACCTCTGTACCTCCTGAGGTTCGATGAACGGCAACCCGAACCAGCAGCGTCTCAGCTTGGAGAGCAGGGCTCAAGCAATCAAACGATAGAGTAATGAGGCAAAAACAAATATCTGTCAATAAAGATAGTTTATTAGTGGGAAACCCGACAACCGACAAACCTTGCAATCTACGCCAACAACACAGCAATATACTTACATTCATATAATACAATAGTTGCAGATCAACAACAACAAAGCCACCTCAACCAAATGGAAAATTTTGGCAACAATTGGAAAACAAAGATCAACCCAATACACAAAAAAACCGACAACGTGATAGAAAACATATAGCTAACAATAAGATTAATTATAAATAAGAATAGATACACAAAAATGTCAAAACTACTCAAAACTAATGAATCTATCTATCACAAAAAAAATGACAACCTAATAATAGGGAGCCATCAATAAAACATAGGTTAACGTTCCTACTAGAAACTACCCAATTTATTAATAAAAATAGGAAAAAACCTGTACAAGAACAACGCAAATAGATAATAAAAGATCAAACAATAGATCAGGAATTTTTTTACTTTTGAATTTTCCCCAAGAAAAGAACTATAAATATACAACCGAAAAACAAAACATGGAACAAATAAAAGTCGAAAGCGAGGCCAAAACAACACAATGGCAGGGTAAAGAGGTCCAAAGACCTGCTAATCGATTATTATTATATTTAAACAATATTAGATTTCATTTGATCCTAGGTAGCTAGGAAATCAAATCTAATTTGGGTCTTGCATGGTAAAAAACATAAGAAAACACCCAATGATTACATACTTTTGATCCAGAAAATAGTTTTCCATTAATCAAAAACATTTTATTAATTTTTCAATGCAACAATTTCGGCACCCCATCATTTTGGCACTTTGGGCACATGCCCCTAATACCTTCGCTGTTCCACTACCCTGGCAGGCTCTACTGTATTTTGATGGCAATTTGCCTCAAAACAAATTCACTAAACACCATGGAATAATGTTGCATTTCGAAAAAACAATTTGCTAAACACTAGCAATAGAACCTCCACAATCCGTCCACACATTGAATTGAACATCCAATAATCCGAACACGAGGATATTCGAATTATAATCCAAACAAACCTCTTTAATCCGAACAAGTAGGTACATGTGACAATCTTCTAAGGAGAATAATTCACCAGTAAAATTCAATTGGAAATCCTCCAAGTGGTAACAAGAAACAGGAATAAGGGGAAAGTGCATATCCTGGCTTTTGCCTTTGAACATCTTTCAATGTATTCACATCCAGTCATCCAAAACCCTCCATGCCCCGAATTCACCCCTTCACATTTTTTTGGTTCGGGTTAAATAGGTGCTACTGTATAATAATAATTAATCTAGATATAGTATAGTGAGCTTCATCTTCTAAGGAATACCGACGTTTAAAGTCTAATTAGTTTATGGGAGGTCCAACAAAAGACTCCGGTTTCTTCAACCATTGAAACAGAGAATAATAATTTACAGCCCTAAACAGATGCTAGAAAACAGAGATCCTTTTTGAAAGCAAGTAAGTAATTCTCTATTGTAATGGTTGAAGAAATTGTAGTCTTTTGTTGGTCCCTACCATAAACAAATTTGACTTTAAAAGTCGATATTCCTTAGAAAATGCAGCTCACTATAGTTTCATTTACAATTTTCTGTAAACATAATTTTCGCATACGTAAGTACAACAAAAATATTTCAATTATTTTAATATAATTTAATGACTTGCTTTTCTTGCATATATTTATGATATTTCTGTCCAGACAACAGTATTATGATCAATAATAGATAGAAGATAATTGCAAAGATCGGTTCATTTTTTATATAAATGATGTACCTACACGTATAATAACATAATTAGACTTTTAACAGTAAATTATAGAAGTTAACGTCAATAACTTTAATTACTGTAGGTAGGTAAAATTTTTAGAGAAGTTGATAGATTATTAAATAACCAGATGATTTATTAATTACACGTTGAACGTTAATTAATGTTTTTTTTTTTTGTTTTTAAGAGAAATGTCATTTATTATTTATTAACAACGACAAACACAAAATGAACTTAAATAGGTACTTAGGTTTAAAAAAAAAATTGTATTAGACCTTTGTTAATTCCTGCGTTACCACCAGAACAGTTCTGTAACTGTGAAGGGTAGCACCTGAAAGTTTAGGGCTAGCTCAAGTTTCCAAACATAATGACTCCCCTAGCTACGGCCCTGGTTAATTTTTTAAAGAGCAGTGATTTCAAAAAGTAAATGCAACATTTCCTAAAAGCAAAATCAATGGAAGCTCCAATACACAAACAAATCGCCAAACCTTTTAGACTCTTTCATTCTCCCTAAAAAATGCACATTTTTTTCAACCTAACGGATATAACAAGTGACGGTTATTACGAACCTATTTATGGGATTTCATGGAATTTGTTATAATTATAATCGAATTTTAATGCACCTCTAATTCTTAGTATAGTCAATAATTCCATAAGGCTATGATGTGTTTTCAAAGTTAACAACAAGGAACCTGTCACCTACTGCACTCTGCAAGGATGCTGCTGCCATCAATACCATTGATCCCTGTTAGCTCTTCCTGTCTGTAATTGTTGACATTAAGAAAATGTTGAATCCTGACCGCCAAACATGTTTCTGTCGTCATTTTTTTGCTATAAAAAGGAATATTTCTAATAATATAACAATATAATAACACGGATGATATTGGTGATAATGATAATGATTATTCATTGCAGAATATCCACTATAATAGCAACCTATGAAACACTGGTTAACAAACGTTTTTCTAAAGAAAAATGATTAGAAAAGCTTTCAACAGTAAACAAGATAATATAAAAAGTACACTTTAATATTATGTATTAAATGGTAAAAACCAGGAATAGGAAAATTACTTAATTACTCTATACAAATAGAAATTTTACATTAAACTCTGTGGACTCTGCTTATTTGTGCCATCGGTTAATCGGGACAGTCATTCATTTGGCCGAAATTTTAAACGATAAATCCAAATCGAGGATTTCCTTCGCCTATTTCGACATTTTAGGCAGGATTTTGATTTTGTATTTATTTCCTTTTTAAATATAAATACAAATCTATAATTTTTTTTGATAAAATGACCGTAGTTTGTTATTTTTATACCCTTTTGATTATTATATGTTAAAGTAACAATAGTCGTAATTACTGATAAATCATAATTGACAAAACTTGTCCTTTAATTTACTGATTGCAAATATTTATAAAATATTTATTTACTTGATGCACTTCTGTATTTGATCAACACAATTCTCAATTTCCTTTGAATTATCATGAATACTGCAATATTGTACATTATTATTATTGTTACATAAACGCTTATATTCTTTACCTTTACAACTCTAGCCTACAAACCAGCTAATCTGAAATTGGCGAAGAGGAACTTTCACCATTTCTTAGATAACATCATCATATAGTAAATATAGTATGTAGGTACATATAATTATAAGTCAATATGAATTATATTTTCCAATCATTAATTGTCTTGTTTTATTTTATTATAATTAGTAATTAGTAACAAGATGACAATGAAACATTTTCTACATGGACATAACAGCGTACTTGTAAATATATCATCGAATGCTTTTTTATTGTAAATATTATGCATTAATTCAAGAACAACGTGTCTCTTATCGTATATACAATTAAAACCTTTTCGTGACGTTTTCGCAGTTTTTTTTTCTGCCTCTCAATGAATATATATATGTAACAATATACCCCACTTTTCAAAAATTCCCACTCCTATAGGGTCGCGAATGTTGTTGCATTTAATATAAATAACTAAGAATTTTTGTTTATTCTGTTTAGACTTTATCCAATAAGAAAACTTTATAATAGATAATTTATTTCTATAATAAGTTATTTCAATTAAAAAATGTTTAAATTCTATATTGTTTTATTAATATTTGTGGTTGATGTGTATAGTTTAAATGAAATTTTACGCGGTGAATCTGTATTGTACGGTTTAACAACAGTTGTTCAAAAAAATGAAAATTCTTCATTATGTCTTCAACAATTGGAGCAATTGTTTAAAGCTGTCGATTCTGGACAAGTTTGGGCACTAAAAGGTAAGTCATTTCGTTGTTATTTTTGAAGCAAAATCGTACTTATTGCGTTCAACTAGGAGCTTCCTGAGTTTGGAAATTTTGGCAATCACTCCTAGAACTCCAAAAACTCGAATTGTTCATTTTTGGTGCACCTTTTTGTACTCGTTCCAAGAAACCGGGAGTTATTAAAGAGCTACGAAAGCTAAAGTCTTCTTTCCCAGTAAATTGTGAACTATTTTAGACAATTTTGGAGCTCCAGTAAATGAGATGTTTGAAAAAAAACCTTCAATTTTTGAAGTACTTTCAAGCACCAACAGTGCATAATTTGAATCTCAATAGAAGTTTCACTTATAATTTACGAATTTTCTCATAAAAATCGAGGATTTCTACAAAGAAATTGACAGTCAGACTTGTAGCATAACTGTTATTTTTTTATGACATTAGGACATTACAAAGTGAAAACTTTCTCTTCCTTCAAACTCTCAACTGCAATCTCTTATCTAATGAATGAATTTTAGTTAAAGAACTACATATATGCATATATTTTAGGAAACTTATCAATATCATAAAAGTTTCCAGTCGATCGACTTATGTAATAAAATTTCCGCCGAAAAAAAGAGTAAAAATTAATCGATCGCACTTCTTTTTTTTCTTCATATTTACAGCTTTAGATGCCAGCGGTCAACCAGGAACTGGCTTCATTTACGGAAATAATCTATGGATTGGTTCACATTTTCAATGTTCGGATATTTCCAATCAGAAACCATTCGAAGTGAATAATAAGAAGATTCAACATCTACCATCAACACCATATGATTATCCACCTTATAAAATGGGATTTTATATGTTTTATATGAATCATAATAATACATTACAAGTTCATACGCAACTACCACTTGAGGTAAAAATAAAATTATAATACAATTAATTAATAGATAAATATTTTGATTGCACAACTTGTGTGAACTTGAACTTAAAAGGTTGAAGAAAGTTTAGCCTCGTTTGGATTGAAAAAAATCAAATTTAAACGAAAGTTGTTTATATTAATCTAATGTTTTAAATTTTTATACACCGTGTAATTGAAATCTCCTACATAATTCAAAAAATTGAGTAGATTTTCATTATATTAGGTATACAATAGAGGGTCGAGAAAAAATGCATTGAAATTTTCACCACCAGTTTGAAAGCCGTGTGAGACTTTGATACCGAAGGAGTTTGCTCATCGATAAACAATTGTGTTAGTTATTTATTCATTGGGAAGCGTTCTGACGTTTCAGTTTGATTAATTCAATTCATTTCCCGAAATTATCATTTTATCAGACGTATGAACCTTCGCTTCAGTCGTATTGAACGTCATTTGTGAATGGGGCTTGCTCACTCAAATGGTGGGGGAAAATTATGGTTCTGTTGTTTTGAGCATTATTAGAGGTAGCACCCTCTAGACGTTAGAAGTCTAAGCGCCCTATGTTCAGAACCATAATTTTCCCCCACCCAAATGGTCGAAGCAATGACGCAATTTCCCACCATTTGAGTGGCGGTGACAAGCCCCATTGAATTGAAAGTGGCACTTTTGTTCATTTTTAACAATAAATCAAAAACAACATCTAAAAATTTTGGTTAATCATTATTCATTAGTATCTGGGTTGTTTGAGATGCCAGTTTAAGAAGAATTCGAACAAAAATAACAGATTCTAGAAAAAAATTAAAATTCAAGGGTAAAATTAAAATAATTGAAAAACAAATTATTGCAGGAGCAAAAAAATACAAGAAAATGTAAAAAACATACAACAGGAACAAAATAAAAAATCCAAAAAATTACCAAAAAGAAAAAGTCAGGATCAAAAAATTCCAGAGAAAATAGAAAATTTTGCAGAAGATTCTTATTGTTAGATCTACTTTTAGATTATATATTTTTTTCCACAATTTAAGTTAATAACAATTTTGTCCCATATCATATAAGGTATTCAAAACTCAAAACACCCGAATTTTTCCACATTTCTCAAATTTGGTACGCATTTATGAATGAATCACATACAGGCTAATTTTGAAAACAGTGTGGTCTGGGAGGCACGGGAGCATCATTTTCTCTTGCTGCTGATACAATATCCCACTAGCCGTCACATTGTTTGAAGGAGGGGGCAGCGTCGTGCTGTTGTCTCGCTTCTCCACACGCCTCCGCACTATGCATTTCGTTTGCTCCCGTGTCCTCCAGACCGCACTTTGAAATCACTCAGGCTGTATACATGATACGTGTCAACGAATTGATCTTCACTTTCGTTTTCATTCGACTTGACTCATGTGAAATGAATCAATCAACATGAAACATCAGAACCCGGCTTTAGTTGTATTGTTCGGGAACTGCGTAATGTTTTCGATAACGTACAGCGTCCACTACTACGTAGAGCGCAGTTTTTTATTGAACATGAATGACAGCATTTTGAACAATTTTCATAATTTTTGGTGTGTTAGTGTATTTTTGTAGTTTATAATCAAAAAATAGGGGAATGCGAGACATGTTGCTGATAATTGCGCTCTTATCAGCGCTCGACGATAACATTACGATGAGTTAGTACTTGTCCAGTGACCATCAAATGGTTACAATTTTGCCCAAATTTTTCTCTCTCTTTGACCCCTCAAAATGCTCTTATTGTACTCTATTCCCCATAGTGATAGTAAGATTTGAATATTATAAGGGATTTCAATTACATCCTGTATAGCAATTTGTTTTACAAATGTAATGATTTTTTTAGTTTACAATTCAATTGGGTTTATGTCTGCCAGCTACTTGTTCACCTCAAGATCTCAGTACTGTTTTTACAGACTATTTAAAAGCGAACTACTTAAACATTCAGAACTTGTACGAATTAAATCTGACCCTCACCGAGATAAAACCGTTGAAAGATGAAAGCTCATGGTTATTGAAATTACCCAAAACAATCGCTCTGATGTAAGTATAGGTAGTTGACATTGAAAATTTTCCAATAATACCACTTTCTTTTTTTTTAATGCAGTGTTCTTTCTGTGGCTATATTTATTTTAACCATAATTGGTACAGTTTATGATGTTAAGAAACATAATCGAGCTAAAAATTTGATAGCAGGTCATCGAGGCAATTTATCTGGAAAACACAATCCTACTAGTGGTGATTGTTAAAATTATGAATTAATTAACAAAAAAGGTCAAAGAAAATTTTTTTTCGTGTTTCAGTATCTGAAGTGGAATTAGTTTCAACAAAATCTGACGATGAAACAACGAGCATTTTCGGTGAAATAATAAAATGTTTCTCATTTTATTCGAATGTTAAAAATTTAGTTAAAACCAAATTGAGTGGTGATTCAGTATCGGTTATACATGGTTTACGTTTTTTTGGTATGTTATGGGTAATAATGGTACATGCAGTATTCTATCAAGTTGATTATATAGAAAATATACCAACTGGATATCGACTGTCTGAAAGCTTTTTTGCGCAAATACTAAGCAATTCGACGTATTGTGTGGATACATACTTATTTATTAGGTAATTATTTATTAAGCTTTCACCGAATATTTTTGAATATTTATTGGTATAAAATGAAAATACTTATTTCGAAATAAGCTAATTATTTTTATCATAAAATAAAATTTGATGCAATCATGCAATTAAGTAGTGGAAAATATGCAAAATTTCAAACCAGAACTATTGGACCATGCAGTTTTTATAAAAATTTTATGCAATGTGAGACTTAAAAGTCTCTCAAACAGTACTTTCGTGCCAAATTCTGTTTTACTTTTAAAGGACCAAAGACCACAACGCAATTTTTTCAAATATCTCCTATCACTGAATTGTTTTCTATGGCAGATCCTTATGCCGTTTTCACACACACATACCGGCGCCGGATGCAATGCAATCATTTGATACTCACAGCCGGCGAAGCGCTGAACAAACCGGCTGGCGGTGATCGAAAGCAACCTTTTCACACACACCGGTATTGCCGTCGCCGGCTGTAAGTTTGTGGAACATATGTATGTGCCTGCAGTCCTATCCGTTATTTTTAGATATAAAGAGCACCAATTATGTTTCCTATTAAAGTTCCTATGCTGTACTAACCCTTTTACTTCATGTTTTTCATGTATTTTACGATTTTAGCGGATTCCTAGTCGCCTATTTATACTTAAAATCAAAAACCAACAACACAAATACCAGTGAACCGAAATCTATCAATTATATGAACAAAATTAAAGAATTCTTTGTAATGTGCATCAATCGATTTTTAAGGTACGTATGACCTACACGTAAAAACCCTAATTTATTGTTATTGATATATATTTTTTCTTAATTCCAGATTAACTCCACCTTATTTATTTATAATTCTATTAACAGATGTATTATACACTTATTATCGACAATCCTCATCACTTACGTCTAGTGAAAAACCGGATATAGTTTGTGACAAATATTGGTGGCGAAATATTTTATATATCAATAATTTATATCCAAGATCTGAAATGTGCCTCAGTTGGTCCTGGTATTTATCATTAGATACACAATTTTTTACAATTACAGCATTTTTACTAATTTTATCAACAATGTAAGTTGTTTTAGTTAAAATTTATATAAAAAAACTATTTTTTTTTTAAATTCCAGTGCATTTAAACTAGCCGGATTTTTAACGATTTTATTAATTTTAACAACAATAGTTGCTACTGCTTATAAATCATACAGCATCGGCTATATTCCTAGGTAAGCTATTCGGTGAGATTCATAGCAAAGTCACTGTCATCGTCGGTATTGACCGTCAACTAGGATTTTTGGTATTCTATACGTAGTCCTTGTCAACCTGTCCAACCCGCCCACAAAGAGTATATGCGCTGTTCTATCCTATTGGTTTCAGCTTTTCAACTATAAATGGGTGGGGAGAATACCGTTCACGACGACTAGGTGATAGAATACTATTTAACCATCAAAATGGTCCTTGTGACGAGTACGATGACTTTGCTCTGAATCCCTCTTTGGGTTTTTATTAGAAAATCGACTAATTTTCCTATAGTATGGATGAACAACTAGCTCAACTTGATGCAATTTACGATTTGCCATGGAATCGATGGGGGCCTTATCTAGTCGGCGTGATAACAGCTTATATTCTATTGATAAAACTGAAAAAAGAATTAATAATTAAAGAGAGAACTAGAATATTTCTCTGGATCGTGTTTCCATTTTTGAATCTCTGGATATTGTTTACACTTTACACTAGACAATTGTCGGTAGAATTTTCAGCTATTTATATGGGAATTTCTCGAACTTTATGGGGAGTTGGTATCGGTTGGTTATTAATAGCATGTTGTACCGGTAATGCAAGTAAGAAATAAGTAAAAATCTAATTTGGATACATTTTAATTCGTTCATATTCGATAGGAGCATTGGAGAAATTTTTAGCATTTCGTGGATGGGTCCCAGCTAGCCGTCTAACATACTGTGCTTATCTGTTAAATCCGGTTGTAGCAAATATGATGTATCTTGGTTCTGAAAATCCATTCAATGCATCACATGGAACATTTGTAATTTTTGATTAACTTATAATCAATTAATTAATTAACTGATTCATTTTTCAGGCTCTCACAATCTTGGGTGTAACATTTACGACATTTTTATTGTCATTCTTATTAGGAACGTTAGTTGAAACACCTTGCATTTTATTAACAAAGATGTTATTCAAGAAATTGGTGGCAGTGAAACCGAAAACTAATGAAACGAGTAGTTAAATGTAGGAAAATTAAAAATGACTGATATTTGTGATATTTGTGTAGTTTTTGTATTTGGTAAATTAGATTTTAGTAATAATAATAATCTATATATTAATAGGGAAGGCAGTTTTTTGTGAAGGCGTTTTCTACCCCTAAATATCATACGATTGTGTTCGAAAAGGTATCAAATTAAAGCTCTTGACGTGTAGATGTGCAGAAAAATACTAAACATCCAAAAAAGAGTATTTATCTATGTTTTTTTTAATTTTGAAATTCTTGGATAAATTGGGCAGTTCAAAAACAGCGTTGGCTAATTACAACG
>JAZBHA010001830.1:0-14151 GCA_037464855.1 Iselma pallidipennis | reverse complement strand
TAGTCATTTTGCAAATTGACTAGGCATTTCGCGAATTGCCTAATTTCGCACATTGTCGGTAACATATATATATTACCAGATCTATGTTAGGCTCCAAGGAAATCTCCTCACATTCCACCTGTCCAGTCCGGCACTGTACCTAGTGTGAGATTTTTTTATTCTCATTTATCGTCAGTGTGTTTTCCTGTTTTTATGTGTATGCCTGTGCATGTATACATGTGTGTTTGTGCAGTAAGTGCAGTAAGAGCACAGTATAAACATAGACATTCTTCTAATAATTAATCGTTTGAATTTGACTTTTAAATATCGCCCCAATTGTAAGTTTGTGGGCGCAGTCAAACAAATCGCATAAAGATCTGGACTATCTACAGGGAATGCCATAGAATTCGACGAATTAGCAAGCAATTACTCCTGTTTTTATAATATTAATGCTAAAATCGTGCTGTAGTAGACGAACGCTTCCTTTGTGCACTATCCCTATTGGTCCACCGCGAAAGTGACGTCACATTCATCCAAACAGCTGGGATCAAACTACCCCATTATCACTAAACCTAAATATAGGGATATTTAGTTTTAATTTCTAGTGACATTTAGGTACTGTCAAAAATTTGAAAATTTTTGTAACCGTTTACCATTCCATAATCGTGTGTTCAAACATTTTAAATCACAATTTCTAATTTAATGTGAATAAAACAATTAATTAAGAGTATTTATTTAGAAAAAATGTGTGATTTAAATGATGAATGTTTAGCGGAAAAATTTAAACGAGAATTTAATGAACAATTCCATATACTTGTTCGTATGCATCTTTCATTCGTCTTAGATTTAAATACTGATGAGTAAGTTATCTATTTTCCTTTTAAAAGCCAGTTTTCTATTCTAATTTATCGATAATTTCCATCAGGAATGAGTACTTATCAGATAAGAATAAATCGAAAAAATGGTCATTAGTTCCATTCAATAATAAACGGAACAACAAATCAAAAGGAGTAATGGATGGTGTTCCTCTAACACAAGAAGGGATTTGTCAGATTTATCAATTAATTGAATATCTTCGAAAAGAAGAAAGTATATTTATCACTAGTTTATTAAACAATTTTTCTTAATTCAGTCCATTTTTTAGATTTAAAAGTTGAAGGTATATTTCGTCGAACTGGTTCATTAGCTCGTCAACAAGAATTACGAAATCTATTAAATCAAGGTATAACTTTAGAGTTGGAAAATGGTCAATATACAGTTCATGATTGTGCATCAGTTTTAAAAGGGTTCTTAGCCGATGTACCGGACCCTTTATTAACAGAAGCCCATTATCCGGCATATTGTCAAATTGCTGGTAAATTCCTGTTGTTATTAATTTAAAACATTAATAATTATTGATTGATTATTTTATAGAATTGTGTGGAACTGGCGAGAATTCAAAAAAATTACTGATAGCTTTACAATTAATCCTGTTACTATTACCAAGTGAAAATAAGGTTCTATTAAAAGATATTCTAGATTTATTGAATTTAACGTGTTCGTACGAATCAGAGAATCGTATGAATGCTGAAAATTTGGCAAAATTATTTACACCACATCTAATATGTCCACGTAAATTAACACCAGAACAATTACATCAAGATTCAACAACATTATGTAGTATTATTGCATTTATGATAAAAAATTCGAATGAATTATTTCGTATACCACAATGTTTAATTGTTGATTTTCGTGCACGTTATGAAAAACGAAAATTATTATTAGAAAAACGTCAACAACAATTAAATGAATCAACAATTAATGATCAATTTGCTGCAAATACAGTTTATACATTTGTTGATCAAGAACGTACAGCTAAAGAGAATGAAATTAATACAACAGAAACAGCATTAGCACAATTATATGCTTATATACAAACATTACCAGAATCATCGAAAAAACGTAAATTAGTTAAACAATTTAATCGTGAAAATGGTCATGGTACACCATTACAAGTGGCAAGAAGTGGTCAACAACGGAATAAAAGTTTAGGAGATTCAATTAAAAAACATATCTTCCATAAGAATTTAAAGAAGTCAATGATTTCGAAGAGTTCAACAAATGATATTGTAGGTATTTTGTTTTCTAAAAATGCTTCAAAAACTAACTTGCTTCTTTGGCTTGTTTTCTTGTGTGATTGTATCTTCCCCCTTTCTTCAAATTTTTCGAAAATAATTCCAATTACAGACACCCGGAATAACAACAACAACAACAACACCATTAACAACACGTACACGTTTATTTTGTACAAATTGTAATTCAAGTAATGATCAAAGTTTAAATGATAATTCATTAAAAACTAATGAAACGAATCATGAACAAATGATCGTTGCAGAAGAAAAACAACAACAACAACAAGACTTACAATTAGAAGACGATAAAGAAAATAGTTTTAAAATCCAAGGGATTAATGGAGAGATTTGTAATTCTCCAAATATATTTTTGACAAGCAGTACACCAGCATGTGGTACTGCTGCTGCTACTACAGCATTTCATAAAAGACATTCAGATCTTGTTTTTAGTACGCCAGATGGACAGAATCGTAAATCTATGTCACCAATTACAAGATCAACACAAAGAATGACCAGAGCCATGCAGGTAGGAGATTGTGTAGAGATTCGGATTGGTGTTGGTCTTTCATCTGTTGTCTTAGAGTCTATTCTTTCCTTTATCTTTAGCATGATATTATGTGTTGCATTATATCTAATAATAAAAATAGAACAGTTTCACCAACATGGTTTAACTATTAAAGATGGTCTTAAACTGTTGGTATAACGCAAACAATTAAGCCCAACACAACATTTAAACCATTCTCAACTAATACGGGCTTTGAGCCAGCTTGGTGAAACCGGACGTTAGACAAGAACTATACAATATTGTGTTTACAAATGTGATAAGAATGCACTTAATTATTATATGAACCATTTCAAACGAGTATGATTCGATAGATCCTCCACTATTTTGGTAGAATGTGACGTCACTTTCTGACTTACAGTTATGGCGGGAAAGTAGTATTACAGAATATGACGTCATTATATTCCTACAGAATGTTCGACTACTGAACCAAATCACCAAACTAAAGGGTCTAACTGTATAACCGTCTACCAAAATAGTAAAAAATAAGGCAATTTGTATGGAATCTTTAAGATTTATTTATTTATTTATTTATTTACACGGTTACGGTTTTGGGTAAAAATATAGAAAAATTCCAATAAATTTATTTAAATATTCTTGTATCGTTTTGTGTTTAAAGGAGACAATGATGACGCCAAGAAGTCGTAAACCAGTCCTATTAGTATCACATACAAATATCAATACATTACGTAAAATGGAAACAACAGAAACAGAAAGTAGTTCTGGAATGGATAATTTAATTGAAGATGAAGAAATTGATTCTTCTACAAATAATAATAATAATAATCATCAATCATTAACTGATCAATTTCGTGATTATTTAGAAAGTCGTAGTATATTAACAGTATCATCAACATCAACATCAACATCAAAATCATCAATAACACCAGCAACTGATTCAAGTTTTTTAAGTCGAACTGATGATTTCAATTCAAATGATTTCAATAATTTAAGTGAGAATAAAATGTCTGAATCATTAAAGAAATGTTTAGATGGTGATGATATGAATGATGATGATGATGATGATGATGATAACAATGATGATGATGAAGTGATCAATGATAGTGATAATTGTGAGAAAGAATTAGTATTAAAACCGAAACAATTCGATGAAAATGGTCAACCAATTGTATTTGAAACTTCATTTTAAACATTTACTGAAAAGTATTTATTTTGTCGATAATGAAAGAAAAAAATAAATATTTAAATTACAGTTATTTTCAACAAATATTCTTATTACCTTTACAGACATGATTTAGAACATATCATCATGTGTTAGATCAGGCATTAAATGTAAACCACGTTCTTTTAAAGCTTTCGATACTAATTTCTGTTGTTCTTGTTTGGATTCTTGTTCTTGTCGTTGAGCATCCAGGATTTCATCAACAGACACTTCAGTTAGTGGTAATTCAGATTCTTTTTCAGCATCCTAGTAAATTTATCGGTGGTTTTTTGATAAAAATATACTTAATTTGATGGCAAGAAGAACTTACAATTTCACCTAACAGAACAACATTCTCTCCACGTACAATAAACACACCCCTAGGTATATCACCATATTCTTTACCCACATGGATTCGTTCAATGGTTCTATGTAGGACTAGATTAGCGAATTGATCAACACTTCGTAGATATCCAATTAAAGTTCTACCATCACGTAATAAAACCATCAATTTTTCTAAAAAAAAAAAAATAACATAAGGGTGTTTTTCTTTTAGAGGAAACGATTCAGACGATTTTTGAATATTTATTTATTTATGAGAGAAGATAAATCGGTCATACTATCTAGTTCATCTAGAAGATGGGCTGTCCCTTCTAATTCACCCTTATTCATTGCAAATTTCCTTTAAAAAACACCCTTATTTTTCGACACTGACAAAACATTGAATTTGAGGTTAGGATTTTTGATTGACATGGCTACCAATATTATAAACTTATACCTAAAATCCCTAGATAACAAAGTTATATCAACTAATTTCTAGGAAATTAGGCGATATTTGATAAGAAATGAGCATTTTTCGAATAGATTTTGCATAAATTTGTAATTGTAATCGCAAAAAGATTTGATTTCTGTATTTGATTGTTAAATGTTGGGTTTTTGTTGTTTGTAGTGTGGCAACTCTGCTTGTCAAAAATTTCTTATCAATATTTTTAGGTTAGTTGCAAATACCGCATTTTAATTATCTGATAATGGATATTATTGAAGAATTGAAAAGATTGAATCGACAAGATCTAGAATTTAATAAAAAATGCTCCCAATTATCACACAGTAATCTATAATTAATATAAAATTTCGAAAAACTTAACCTCAATTTTTTTGTTTTCCAGATATAAATACAAATCGTTTAGATATTCTTCAATTAATTGAAAATTTGGGTTCATTATTAACCGATAATTCACCAAATAATCGTGAATTAGGTACATGGATATTATCGAATGTATTAACACAAATCGATACTAATCTATTGGATTCCAAACAATTGAGTTTTATTTGTAACTTTTATGCGGATCGATTGAAAGATCATCATCAAATCTATCCAGCTGTTTTTCATGGAATTCTAGCTTTAATTAAATTCAAACAATTACCTGATGGTAGTGCAACACAGATTTTACAATCATTATTTCAGAATGTTGCATGTCAACAACAACAACAACCAATTCGTTTTGTAATCTATCAGATTTTTGAGAAACTCTTACAAGATCGACCTACCGGTAAATATGTTTAATATTTACCGATTATTTTGAGTTATAATTGTGTGTTTTTATTACAAGAATTGTGCACAATGGGCTTAGATTATGTTTATGGAATATTATCGTCGATTGATGGTGAACGTGATCCGAAAAATCTCATCTATTTGTTCTCGTGGTTCCCGAAATTTCTACAAACTGTCAATCTTGGTCATTTAGTAGAAGAAACATTCGAAACTGTAGCTTGTTATTTTCCTGTAGATTTCAAAGCACCATCACAAGACAATCAAGTAAAATCACATTAATAAGTTTTCTATTCAAAATATTTCGTTTTGTGTAACTTTTAGAGCATTACAAGGGATGATTTAGCTAGAGCCTTAACACCATGTCTTTGTGGAATACCAGAATTTGCTGAATTTTGTATAAATCTAGCTCTAGAGAAGCTTGACTCATCTTTACAGATCGCTAAATTAGATTCGTTACAATTATTGGTTGGTTTTCTGTTTTTCTATTTTAAAGTCTTTTATAGAAATTGTTTTTGTAGCAATTTGGTTGTGAAACATTCCAAGCTGAATCGTATATTCAACATGCAACACAGATCTGGTCACAAATTCAAAAAGAATTATTAACAAATCCCAATCAAGAATTGGAACAAGCTTGTTTTCAAACATTACGAACAATTATTAAGAAATTATCGATGAATCAATCGGTTTGTGCAACAATTTTAAAAGATATTTGTGATACAGTTAAAGGCAATTTATTACCAGATTCAAAATTATTTGTTCCATCAACAAAACTATTTATTAATTTATCAATAGCATCAGATTTCTCATCAAAATTTATCATCAAAGAAATTGTACCAATTTTAACAAATACGTTGAATATTACAACAAATCCACAACAAAGAATTCAATTGATACAAGTTTTAACACATTTCTTATCAACAAATCGTGATAATTGTGATTTAGATGAATTGAAACTAGTGCCTTTATTATGTTTGAAAGCATCAATTGATTCAAATGAAGATTTACGACAAACCGGTTGGGAGAGTTTAAAGAAAATTGTTGGAATTCTACCAGAAGATGTTCGAAAATCGATCTATTTAAATTTACAAAAAATCTTGATAATTCCACAAAATAATGGTATACGTAGATCGATTCTTGATTGTTTCGAACAATTAGCTTATCACTATTCAGATGAAGTCTTCAATGAGATTATCGACAAAATTGTTGTTGATGATGTTGGACTGGTTGAATTATATTTGGAAGCTTTATGTCGTATAGTTTTATTGGAGAAATTTCGTGTTTATGTCATTGGAATTTTAATTAATTATTTGACTAAAGATAAAGAGATTGCAAGGATTTCGTTGAATTGTTTAAAAAAATTGCTACAAATCCATGAAGATAACATAGAAATCCATACGAATCTAGTTGAACAAGATATTTTAGAAATTTTAATAACTTGGATTGTAAATTATCAGGATAATATTGAAACAAGAATCTATGAAGACTTAGGATTTATTATCAAATCTGTTATCGGTCTACAAACACACCAACAACAAGAAATGTTAATTCAAAGAATATTATCAAAAATATTCGATTTAAAGACGAAAAATCTGGTGACTTATATTGTTTTATTAGATGCAGTCTTAACTAGATTACAGAAAAATATTGAACTACCATATGATAAGATTTTCGATGATTTAACAATATTTCTAACAAATCAAAATGAATTTATACGAAATATTTCATATCAACTTTTAGCAAATTTATTAAATAAATGTCCGGATGATCAATTACAGAATTATTTAAATAAATTCGAAAATTATTTAAATGAATCCTATTTATTATTAGCTTGGATTATTAAAGCTCTAGTTGTTCGTAATCATCAATTAGCGGATTGTTTCATTGATAAGGTTTGTAGCTTCCAGCTTTGTGTCTTTGTTGTGAAAAAAATTGATTTGTTTTTTTCGAAATTTTCAGTTAGTGGAAAATCTAAAAACTCAACCAAATATTGCTGAAAGTTTCCGAATTATAATGAACGACAATTACGACTGTTTGAGTACGAAAAGTTACTGTAACAGAATGTAAGTAATATACAGGGTGTTGCAAGCAATGGTGTGGTCAGACAAGCACAAGAGCAAAAGAAATGACAATCGCTCATACATGACTGGGAGCGAGATAAAAGCACAACGATTCCCCCCTTCAATTGTTGTGAACGATAGTGGGACAATGTATTAGCATCGTCGTTATCGTACACATGCTAGCAGGGGAACATGATAGGCGGTGAGTTGGTATGCTGTTATCTCGCTCCAAGTCATATATGAGTGATTGCCGTTTCTACTGGTTAACTTTGGTCCCGGGGGAGATTTATAAGAAAAGAAGGCAGCTGTTCAGTCAAAAAAAGATTATCGGTGGCCCCCAAGCGCTACTTGGCCCCAGAAGAAATCTTTCTGTCCAGTCCGGCCCTGGGTGCATATACACGAAGACATTTTTTGCTAACGCGCCCACAGACGGATTGTGGTTTCGGTCCCATTGCACCACGACCTAAAAGACCTTTTGTGCTCGGTTCCATTCTTATAGTTTATCTCTGACCCTTATCAGTCCTACGTCTTTAATAAAGTCCACTATGTTATCTATCAGGACATTGCGATTATCTTCTATAATACGATATTCATCTCTGAGACCTTTTAATGTTTCGTATTGGTGTAAACTGTAAAGGGAGATTCCATTGTAGGTCTGTTTGAATCCCTATAGTGTAGGAATGTTTTCGTAGACTACACTGTCTTGCTTTATTGGTTTTCTGGGGGCCAGCCACTAAAGAGGCACCAATCCTGTTCTTTGTTTTTCTAGAAAGTGAGGCTCAAGATGAAAAATCGTCTCGTGTATATGCACCTTTAGAATTTCGATCATTTTATATTATATTGAATTGATCTTCTTATCAGTCCATTACATATTGGTCAATTTGTTGTTATCAATGATTTGAAATTCGTCCAAAGATCGTGTTATTTTATAAGTTCACAGTTTTCTTTTTTGTTTTAGGTTGTTGTATCGTCAGAAATTCTTCATAATAGTTAGTAATAAATTAGTAGAAAATTATGAAAATATGTATGATTCTTATCTAATCGGATTTGGTTATTTACTAGAATATGCTCCAAAACTTGCTATTCTACAACAATTTCCTAAAGTAAAAGAATTCGATTTTTTTTTGTAATTAAGACTTGTTGAAAATTGCAATTTTTAGGTAGTCAAGTTTATAATGTTATCATTGGATTCTTGTAATAATCCAGAAATTCTCCAGATTATCCTTCAAATACTTCTAGATTTTATTACAGACAAACAACAATGTATTGACGATCATTTAGATGATTTTTTGATACGATTTATACGACTTGCATCATTTGAATTGTCAATGGTAATTATGCATATTCTCCAGGAAACAAATCTCGATTTTGAATCCTTGTTTTTTTGCTTACAGAAAGTCCGAATATTGTCCTTACAATGTTTAGCAAAAATAACAGAATATCCAGTTTTTAAATTGGTGAAACATAAAACTTCGATTGTAGCAGAATTAGGAAAATGTTTAGATGATAAGAAACGATTAGTACGTAGAGCTGCAGTTGAAACTCGATCCAGATGGTTCCTGTTGGATGCTCCGATTTAATAAATTTATAATTTTTTCTACCAGATTCGTATCAAACACGAGGTAATTTATTGTTATTAAATAATAAAATATTGATATTCATTAATTGTATTTTATAAAAACAAACTCCTTTTAGTATAAAAGAACATAAGCGTTTTAAACAAAATAAATAATTAAATATTATTATTATTACTTAAATACTAGAAACATTCCGAATCATCTTTTGGTAAATATTTTTTGTATAAATTGGCAAATTTTTCAAATCGGCAAAAATTCTCACAATTCGGCAATTTGAAACGTCTCGGTTTCTCTGTAGTGTAATCTTGATAGAATATCTATAAGAAAAATTGATTAATCAGTCAATTCATTGATTGAATCAATTAATTAGTCCATTACCTTGACACCACGGATTCCATTCACATTATGGATTTCGATAAGAATGTATGCTCCATATGGTGGTACGTGCGGTTCAAATATACCTAAATATCTTAACAGATAAGCCAAATTGCATTCGTGTGCTGAATATAGGTACATTTTTGTGTTTAGATTTGATTTTTTGATTTTATTTCGTGTATCTTCGATCAGTTTCTTCACAAAATGACCTTTAAAGAGAATGTTTAATATATTTTCAGTTTGATTTCTACAGTGTCAGTTTATCGAACGATAAATCGAACAGATTGTGATGATTGTTGAATCCAAAGTAGAACCGTGTGTGCAACTCATTCGATAAATTGTACGACCAAATCGAAATAACTAATCGAACGTCCCGATTGTGACGTTTGTGCTAAAATCTGACGATAAATCGATTCAACTTCCTATACAATTAGTCGTTCGATGTATCTTTCGATTAATTGAGTAATCTGTGGCTCTCCCTATAGATATCACTGGTAATAATCGATTCAACTTCTTATACAATTAGTCGTTCGATTTATCCGTCGATAAATTGAGTAATCTGTGGCTCCCTTTATAGACATTGCTGGTAATAGTCGAGCAAGGGGGTAGTTCTCGCTAGGACACGCTATATATAAATTACCTGAAGATAGTCTTCGAAGTTCATCGGTTGCCGTTGAAGAATGATAATCGAGAATTGCGAACTCACGAATCATTTGTGGAAACACCATTTCAGTCCATTGTGGTAGTTTAAGACCATTTTCGTACTAGATGGGACATATATTTAGAAAAAAACAATATTTTTTTGAATTATAGTAAATACCTCAGTTGTTAAAGTGAAATATAACTCGGCTAATCGTTTCGGAGTCACTTGATAACCGGTATGTTCATGTAAATGTTTGATAATATCCGAATAATTTCTATATAACTCTAAACCTTGTTTTGATTCCAAAAATTCTAAATAGAGTTTTTTATAAACAGGACAATTCTTGTAAGGATCTCCTAAAACCTAAATTTCCTATAGTAATAATAATAATAATATTAATTAATACTTACATGATCATCATTTACCGACCAATAATTGAAAGGTACCGGTTGCCATTTCAATCGTTTCTCCCAAACTAATTCATTTTCCGGTGGAAATAGTGATGCTAAAACTAATTGTAAGGACATTTTCGTCCTATTATAATCCGTACAACGAGCATCGACCGTTTCGATATTATAATTTCCTAAAAATTTCCCATATCGTTTATGCAAAGCTTTACCCAATAGGTATTCTTTCCTTTTGCCAGCCTAAATTTTGAGAAATTTTTGGTTTAGTTTCTCTATTAGAAAATAGTTTTAAGTGTCACTTACATTCGTCAATTGGCCGAATCCTACAGGATGGTAAGTGTGATTGATATGAGGATCATTTGGGTAAATCACGTGTCGGTCCGGTGTACGATCACCATGTCGGAATAACTACATGAAAATGTCTTTATTTCACACGATTTTAAATAAAAAAGGGACTCTACTTACCACATGAACTAACTCTAAAGTGTCATCGTTCAATCGATATCCGTTAACAATTAATAATAAATTAATTAATAATAATAATAATAATTGTTGGAGATTCATTTTTGAACTGTGATTTCTTGAACTCTGATTCCATTATATATATATAGGAGTACACTATTTATTATTTAGAAAGTTATCAATATTTTAGTAGACATGATGATTTACCGAATACGGTCATCTACTCGGCAAGTGATAAATTTTTATTAATTGACGAAAGCAGAGCCGGCTGGAGGGTTTGCAGGGCCCACCCAACTTTTCAACTATAAACAAATCTATATATTTCTAAGGAAGGCAGTTTTTTGTGAAGGTGTCTTTCACCCTTAAATATAACCAGATTCAGTTCAAAAAGGTCTCAAAGCAAAGCCCTTGGCGTACAGAATTACAGGAAAGTACTAAAAATCTAAAAAAGCTTATTTATGTGTTTTTTTTTTGATTTTGAAATTGTTGCACAAATTCTGCGACTCAAAAGCAGCGTTAGCTCAAATCGAAATCTCGAAAAGAACGCTAATCTCGCAAAATGAGCCTCCATGGTATGACCCAGGATACTTCTTCTGGCCTCCTGAACAGTGACTGGATGCAGAAAGGGAAAGTCCACAATATAAGTGCCAGATCCCTCTAGATTTGCACACCGATGAAGCCGGTCCTGGTTGAAATTATAGTTCAAGAAATTTGTCAATCTGTATTCCGGTTTATTTACTCTATTTTCAATTTTTTTTTTTGGTTCTTTCATAGAAAAAAAAAATGGAGTCTACTCGATAAACTCCCAAATGATGATTATTTAACACGTGATGTCAACAGTTATCGTGAAATTATTCGTTATTGCCAAGTAATGTTACTACAATTCCAAGTAACAATTGTAAAATTGGGAAATATCAAAATCTAAAAATAATACGATAATTTTTTGATTTGGTCATATTATAATCGTTATCAGAATGGAAAAAGAAGAACAAAAAGGAGGAACAAAACGGGTGCAATGAAATCATCTGTTTTGTGCACATTTTCGTTGTTAAATATAATTATTATTTCGTAATAACGATCAGAGCCGGCGCTCAAATATTTGGTGCCTCAACCCCTACTGAAATACACATGTTGGCGCCCTTTACGTACCGTACTTACCTCGGATTACTATCCAAATATGTTCAAATTTTCCATACAATTTCATCATCGTAATTAAAAGTATGAATTGTAATAAATAATCAATTTCACTTGACGACAGACATACATTAATGAAAATAATATTAGTTTTTATTACATCTAATAAAAATTATAATATATTATCGGTATATTTATAATTTATTATTTTGAATAGGGGAGTTAAAAATATCAAAATAAGTTTTCGAAATATTATTATTATTATTATTGATTACAGATTTCTAAAATTATTAGCAATATTTTGCGATATCAGTTAATTATAATTTAACCTTCGATTAATAAAATTTGATTACATTGAAAAGGAAAAATCGACACGAATTTGTAGATAAAATAGAAAAATTTACATTAGTTTCTAATAATAAATACATACATATATAGTTTTTTTTATGGGGGTATCAAAGAGAGGAATTACGTATTAGTTGAAAGTTAACTAAATCAATATTACAAACATTAATTTATATAGTTATAAACTTAATAATATGTGCTGTGTTGGTTGCTTTAAATGAGCTTTTGAAGGAACCCAACATCCATGCCAGCAACCGAAAGTTGTAGGATTTACGGGGATAGTGGTTTCCAAAGTTTGCATATCAAAGATTATTGCATATTCTACTAATAATGTGTGTTTCGTATTATTTTATTATCGGACAGTACAGTAGATTGTTAGCTAATTCGACTGCTTGATAATCCGTACTTTTGCTAATCCGAAATCTTTAGAGGGAACCTTATTCTTTAGTTAAATTGTAATTTACTCGGTTTTCTTTCGATTGTTTTTTCAACTCCAAAATGGGTCTAGATGGTCTTTTGGATTTTCAATTTTCCTCTCCTAACTGCTTCTCCTCTCTTTCTAAAAATAGAAAGGGAAATCATGCATTTTCTTGTTTTTAGTAAAAGAAACGAGCCTGTTAGAAGAAAAAATCTTTCTCTCATTTTTCTCCGTTAAATGTTACACTCACGTTAATTTAGGCGTCCCACTAATCCGCAGATTCAGTAGTCCGGACGCATTCTAACATAAATTAGTGCAAATTATCGAGAGTGTACGTTAGTCAGCTGAGCGTCTATAGAAGCTATAAAAAATTACCACAGGACCGGATTAGACAAGAAGATCATTCCCACGTCAACTTTTCTCTAGGGGCCTTTTAAATTTCTTTATTTTCACATTAAGTATAGGCATTGATCTGAACTGAAAAGCCGTTACTAGCCAAATTTCTCTCAGAACTAAAATAGTCTAGCTCGAGCCTTATTTTCGGACACAGGTATTTTGGGGCCTAAAGCTTCCGTTTTTTGAGGAGCCTGATAGTACAGAAATTAATGGTAAAGTTTCAGTATTTGGTATATTTCTGAGAACCTTTTGTTGATAAATTTGAAAAAAATAGGTCTAGAAGGACAATTTCCTTGAAACTAGAATGACTTTTTTTTATAAATGCAGATATAGAGAGCATCCTTTTTTTGTAAACTCGGATTAAACATACAGTAGATGGTGGTTACTGAAATGAAATATAGTGAAAGCTTGTTAATCCGGAGTAAATCGTGGACAATCTTCTGGATTTACACAAGTGAAGAGTGAAAAAGAATTATGGAAAACTGTGTTTTGAGCTTTTAGGTTTTGCACAATTCACGTTAATTCAATCATACACCTATAATACAATAAGCTAACAAGGCTGCCAGACGGCCACAATATAATTCAATTTAACCAAGTTTGCAATTACCTTGGTTCTCAATTTGCCGTCTGGCTGCCTACAATATTCAATTAATGAGCGGCGAAATTTATTTAGTAAATTGGCTGTTCAGAACTCTATTTAGCTAAATTATGTGAACTACGCATGCGCGGCATCGAAAAGCATGGCTGCCATCAGCTGTTTGGTCAAGATACACACACAACATACACATGAGAGTCTACGCCTTGCGCGTGCGTTAATTGTAATTGTGAAATGCCCGTCTGGCAGGGTAAAATTCAAAAATATTTCAATGGGGATTGCGCACTCCCTACTTAAATGGTAGAGAATGACGCAATTTTTTTCTACCAGATACTATGGACTTGAACCGTCTGACTTGAAAGGGCGCTTATACTTC
>JAZBHA010001829.1:0-14159 GCA_037464855.1 Iselma pallidipennis | reverse complement strand
TCCAAGAAAACTTTGAGATCACAAGTTCTGTATGTAAAGTATGTATGTAGGGGAAAACTGTAAAGTGGTACGAAACTTCCCCTACATATGTACTTAGGTACATATTCAATAAAATATCGAACTTTTTGGTACAATACGATCTTATATGCACCTGAATCACCTACATTTAAAAAAAAAATGGTGGTGTTTTAACCAAACATTGGATATAAAAATCGCCGGATGTAAGACTCAAATTTAGCGGGACAAACGTGATTCTTATAAGCGGCGGCTACTGTATCTTTTATTAGAATTTTTGAGGAGGAGGCGCTTGCCTCCGGGCCCATGCAGGTAAAGGGCCCACTAGACTTACAAAGAGGAAACACTTATACAGTGGAACCTCCATTAGACGGACAACAACGGTCGTAGAATTTTTGTCCGCTTAAGGGGGGTGTCCGCTCTAGGGAATGCGAATAGACAAAAAAATTTAAATTCTCAACCTTTTTTTCATCACGGTACACTTTTAATAATTAAAAAACTTGGCGGCCCACTAATAATAAGATAAATTTTAAAAAATTGCATGAGAACAGTCATACTATATATAAGTACATAGAAAATGATTTTCATTGTATGTCCTCGTAAAATTTGGCGGCACACTAAAGTGCCGCGGCACAGTGGTTGAGAATCACTGGTTTAAAGGAAACAGCAACCAAATTGAAATTGTTAAAATAACAAATAGGTACCTACCAAAGACACGTTCAAATGAAATATAATAAATATTTTTTCGACACTTCCGCTTCCCAAAAACTTATCAAACCTCCCGTCAGTACCCTAAGAGAAGACGTAAATTCCAAATCCGAAAACCGTTTTTCGTTAGCTATTGCCGTTTCTGAGATCTGAGCGTGACATACAAAACGAAACTAATAGCGACTTCCTTTTGGTAGGGGCCGCTAAAAATCTGGAATGGTTGTTTGTTTCTTTTCTACAGACACTGAGAACTAAATAACACGTTTAGCCCTTCTGGGTCAGTTTTTTGCTGCAAAAGTTTTCCATGCTTCAGTACAACAATTTGTACTTAAACAGCAATATACACATGAACGGTCAATAATGTTGCAGACATATTGCTGTTTATGACGTTCGATAATTAAGTCTTATAAAGCGGATTACACACGATATGACTAGGTCAACCTGACAAGGTGCCTGACGAAATCGAACATTACATATGCACGGCCTGACACGGCACCTGATAATATCAGTTGGTTTGAATTGCCCAGAATAATGTATTGTCACTGTTTATGACTACAGCGCTACAGACTACCCATCCACTGGACCATAAAGCAACAATTTTGTTACGTGGCAACTGACCTGACCTGACAACCTGGTAAGTCAGACCTTGTGTGGCACGTTTTAGATTCTACAACACAGACACTTTTTGGCATTATTTTTGCATCTTGTGTACGCATCCTTATAATGAATGTAATTATTATCAGGAAATTCATTTGTACTTCAACATTGCAATTATTACAAACATAATGTAAATCAAATCTGCAGAAAGCTATGTACAGGCTGTGATTGACTTTGGCGCGGGTGGAGAGCTGGTCGGAGCCAAGGCGTTAACACTATCAGGGAATTGGGACTGACTTCTTGGTCGACACTTACCTTACTAGTGAACAAACTAATGCGACAATATTTCTAAAGAGCAGTAAAATGATTTATTCAACAATAGTAAATAATAAAAAAAATGATAAAGGTAAATAAATCAAAGGAAATAAAACACAAAGTCCAATCTACAAATATAATAAATTAAATACAATTTCTGGATACCGCTGTTTCTGGATTAATCCCATATTCTGACTATCAAAAATGTTGAGTAAATTAAAACAATTTTTTTAAAGAACAAACATACATCCAAAACAAGTTAAAAGCTTTTAAATGTGATGTGAAACATAATATACCTCAATAAAATATTAAATTAAATTCAAAACGGACAAAGTACAAATCAACATAACTACATTACATTCATTAAACCATCAAAGGAAGCGAATAATCAAATTAATAAATTAAATAAATTCAAAAAGTATTATAAATCAAATTAATGAGCTTGTATGGTGGCAACTTCATTTTGAGAAATATTGAATAAAACTTTTATTCAAGGGAATCGCTGTTGGTAGGAATTTTCATGTCGCCAACTAACCACTGATGAGAGGATCAGAACTTGCGACCAGCGTGATGCTGATACCCATCAGCCATGTGCTGCTGATCAGTAGTGTGCATACAAACGGATTCTTACAGCACAGTTATCTTCGTAAAAAGGGGACGCATCGCTAGACTCTTTTTCCGTCTAATTTCAGTGAGCTGCTGGCGGGCATACGCTGCGAATGGGCGACGTTCGATGTGGAGTTGACAGATACGAATATCACCAGATGGCGTTGTACTGTAATTGTCGGTTATCTAAAAAAACTCACTACGAAAGTTCTTATAGTAAAACAAATTAAAGACAAAAAAAACGACGGATTTGTACGTGATCTAATGGCGCAGAGGCCTGTACCTTACCCATCTGCCGTCGGACAACCGGATTTTCACCCGATTGTCGCGACGTTTCCGTCGGTGTCTGCGGAGAGACGGTCGGTGGCTCTCCTCCGTCGTGTGGGTAGATGTATCCCTTCTAGGTGGTAACGGTGTCAACAGTTGGCTGTTTTCTGAAGCCGATTCGATGGGTTGATTTAAGAGCGCACTTAACTGCGTTGGCGGGCGGTACTCAGGAAAACTGATACTACTTCGAGCCATATCAATCTGCACTTGCCATTGTGTCAACATATCTGCCCCCAAGACAATGTCGTCGACAAGCGTGGGGAAGTACAGTAACGTGATAGGCAATGTCTGATTCCCCACGGTACACTTAAGTTTATATTGTTTTGTAATGGGAATTTCCTTTCCATCCGCCAGATAAGTGATGAGTAGAATTTTCGTGGACTTTGCCCTGTGTCTGGAACAATGTTTGTCAACATGATTGCCCATATATGACTGGGCGGCTCCAGTATCCACCAAGGCGCGGAAAGTACGATCGAAGACTTTCAGGTCGACGAAGATACGCTGATGGTCATCTTGTCGTGCATCATAAACAGGCGAGACTGGTATGCGCTTTAACGGCTTACTCACGCTCTTATTGGATGACGGCCTACTTGTCGATTTTTGTGGTTGATTTTCTTCGGCCTTACTATCGGCATCCAGAGCGCCGGCAGGCCGTATTTCTGAAGTCGTCATGTCTCCCGAATTTTCACTCACCATAAAAGAAAATTGTAATAAACTCACCGTTTCGATATGGAGGCTTCTAAGAGGGCGGTAACTGGCGATAGTCTCAATGCTTAGTGCCGGAATATGTGATCAACTATTTACAACTATATAAGCATGTACAATAGGGGTGCAGACGGACGCGTCCGGTCGCCGACAAGCCACTGCGGACTACTTGCAGTCTATTGCTCACCAACAGCCTCTGCAATAGGTTCAGTCACACGACCCTTCAGTTACCAGTAAGCCACTGTGAAGGATAACATTCAATCAATATCTTGGCCGCCAACAAAGCCGCCGCAGGAATGCACGGTAATACTCATGCACGCTACCCCTGATCACCGCCAAGCCACTGCAGAGGTAGGGGGACACAACAAAAATCCTTCGGCCGCCAAAAGCCGCAGCGAAGGGGGTCAGGTAGCCTAGACGGAATAACCACACTAGTTAGGAAGTCTCAGGTCGCCAACTAGCCACTGCCGAGAGGATCAGGTAAGGAAAGGTTCTTGAGCGGCCAAGTACTCGTCAATTTATATAGCTGGTCCCCACCATAGATAACCTATCCCCACTCTTGTGACCGGCGCGATATAGTCATACATCGGCCATGCGCTGCTGACCAGTGGCGTGTATACAGTTTGTTACAAGATAAGTGTTGAAGTATAATTTATTATGGGGAAAAACCATGAAGCATTTGTTTATTCTTAGCATACTTTAAGGGTAAGTAAAATTGAAACTACGAATTCGTTTATACATATCAACAAAAATAAGTTTCACAGATCTCAGTACATTTCATAGTAAAATTAAAAGATGTAAGCTTGAATATCAGATCATATGCGATCTAATTGTAAGTAAAAGATTACAGGTGTACTATACAAAATCAGATTGTAGCCTGGCTAGTGTGTTGAGGCGGGCCGGACGAATATGCGCCACAAGCGCTAGGCTCTAAACGATGACCAATATGAGGTGCCCTACGCCAAGAGCCAAGACCATCAGGTATTAATAAATGTAACCAACAAATCATACTAAGCTGCAAATAATGAATTAGGAATAGTGCAAATCGTGTAAGAAAAACTTTTTCGGTCAGATTTTTAAACCTGATCGATAGTGCTCGGTGAACACTATCGATTTGATTCGTGAGCCTATAACAGTGGCGGTGCATCAAATGCATTACTTTATCTTTATATACAAAAAACCCACCATTACAGAGTTTTGTAATATGGGGCGCCACTGGAAATTCAAAATGGGGTATGTTTACCCCCACTCAAAAGGTATGAAATTGCGTCATTGCTTCCACCATTTGGACGGTGGAAGAATCTGGTTTTGGTTTGAACTTATAACGTCTAGAGGGTGCTACCTGTTTTGAGCATTGTCAACCTATCCCTAATATTGCTCAAAACAACTAGTACCCTCTAGACGTTAGAAGTATAAGCGCCCTATCATTCAAATTGTTCAGAACCAGAATTTTACCACCACTCAAATGGTGGAAGCAATGTCGCAATTTCCCACCACTTGAGTGGGGGTAAACATGGCCGATTGTTGCCAGCACGTGCTTTTAAATAGCTCTCATCTATTGAAAATCGACTGCGCATCTATCTATCTAAGAGGTTTTTCTTACAAAATTTGCACTATATACCCATCTTTCAATTAAACGTAGAAAGGATTATAAAGCAATAAAGATGAAGTTTTGGTCTATTATTGTCTCTTGATTGAACAGTTTCTTTTATTTTATTATTTGCCATAATCCATGATAACAAATAAAAAAAATCAACAATTTTATCTATATATCAGTCAATAATTCAATTCGAACTAGTTGGTTTTTGAGGTCGATTTCCAAAAATTGCTGAACCTACACGTACATAACTACTTCCCATTTCAACCTGAGAACAATTTGTTGAATTAATAATTTATAAATAAATCGCCGTCTTTACTTTGTAAAGTCATATTTTTTAACAATTAGTCCATTGTATGTGAACATCGCGCGGTACTATGGACTTTACAAAGTTAAAGTGGGCCTAAAGTGATTATGAAACTGGCCCAAAAATGGAAATAATTACCGCTTGTTCATAATCAGTTGACATTCCCATAGATAAATCCATTTGTCTCCAATCTAATCCTAAATCTTTACAAATTTGATCACGGCAATCCCTCAAACGAATAAAATCCGGATTCTGGCCATCATTTGGATCATAGCCATATTTACCAATCGTCATTAAACCAACTAATTGTAGATTTTTACATTCATCTAATATAAATTTGCATAAATTTCGTGTTTCATCACCAGGTGGTACACCGTTCTTTTCATCTTCACCACTGGTATTAACTTGAACCATTACTTTTAATTTTCGGTCATCTATTGTTGGTGGTGGTGGTGTTGGATTGAATTTTAACCAGTTCTTATTTAAATTTAATGCCAATTTTTGTGTATCCACCGTTTCGATCATATAGATATTTTTCAATCCTAATATCTTGTTAATTTTATTATTTTGCAAATGACCAATGAAATGCCATTTGATTTCTCTACATTTTTCTAATATTATTGGATGTTTCGCTTTCTCTTCTAATTCTTGTACGTAATTTTCACCAAAATGCCGTTGGCCAGCTTCATAAGCCTCCAAAATCAGTTCAACTGGTTTCGTTTTACCAACAGCAACCAACACCGGCTTAATACATTGGAATTCCTAAAATATATATTACAACAAACAATAATTGTCCTTTTTCAATTGAAAAATATATATTTACTGGAGGTCTTCGAATGCAGGCTTCATCGATTTTATTTAAAACAGATTTTAAACCTTGTTTCACATCAATTTCTGCCATTATTCGACTGATATTCATAACCAGCGAAACTGGTTAATGTTAACCTCAAATATTAACTTCTAAGATTTTAATAAATTTATTATCTTATTACTTAATATTCACTCTATCTGTAGTCTGTTATCAATAGCTCTATAAAATAACAAAATTTTGTTAATTTCCATAAACATTTGGCTTAAATCACAGTCTCCTTTATTAGAAAAGGTGAAGACATCTAGCAGGCCCTAATTTAATTAATTTAATTTCATTGTACAGAAAGGAATCTGTAATTCTGCTTTCCTCTAATTAACTTTAATGACTTAACTAGTTCAAGTTATGCCGCAGTTCATGAGATGGCGCTAGTAGCCCAAAGTGTATTACACTTTCAAATATGATCTACTCCTCATGAGATGGCACTAGCGACTCCAAGCGCCATAGAACAGAACCGGCTCTAGAAAAATTCAAATTGACTAAAGAAATTTTTAAAATAGTTCTTCTTGGTGTAAGTTTGAGTTTAAATTGTCGTAAACATGATTTTTTTCAAATGGATTTTCTATATCTTATAAACTATCGATAAACGATCAGTTTTTCTAAACGTATAGGTACCCAAAGGATCAATTACTTGTTATTTCTAGTTTCTTAGAAAATTAACAATCTATTGTGGTATTTAATGGTCTAGTTTCTCACCTAACTATTGTTCTCTCCTATTGTCAAAAATTGTCCCTCGTTTCACTATTATTGTATCTATATATTTTTTTTTCTTTCTAGTCGGTCGGGGTCGGTCGGGGTGTGTTGTATAGATAACAATCTCGTTTTCTACTATTATACCTTTAAATAAAGACATTTGTTAACAAAAGAAAGAAGAGAAAAAACATAATTTAGATGCTTTTAATTTTTTTGAAAACTGACAAAACCAGAAAGTTAGTTGACTTTAATCGATTCCATGATAAGATTTCAGTGAATAATAGATGAAAGATTTTTTTAGGAATTTAGTGTAAATATGTATATTGTGATACGGATTTTTGATAAGTTTTATAATATAGATATAAAAAAGGGCTAGAAGCTAGAAGATACAAAATACAATGAAATAGGTAGTTTGTTTGTTTGTTATGGAACTTGAGGCAGTTAAGTTTGAATTTTTGATTAATTTTGTAAAAATATAGGTACCTATTATAGTTTTTACTGTTATCAAATTGTGAAATATCCATTTCTCAAGTTTAGAAATGTTTATAAAGATTACAGTAATTTGATATAGTTTCTGGATTATTAACACTTACCTATATGAGTATAGTGATATTATATGTTGATATAGGGGTTGGTTTATGTAGAAGAATACAGACGCATGTATATAAATGGGACGGATGGTATTCAACGATGCGTAAAGAGTCATCTGTTGTTAACAATTATAGGCAACTTAGTGACACAATACCAGCCCTTAACCATATAATAGAGTGAATAATGTACTAGCCATTATATTATAGAGTATTGTACTACTATACTATGAAATTAATCGTTTGTAAAATATATAAATTTATTTAGTATCTAGTATGCCCTTTTTTTATGATTAGGACCTTCAAAGCAATTTTTCGTTACTAATATAATTTGTTAGATTTGTCAATTGGGATTTGAGTGGGAATAACATGAATAAATAACGGCTTTATCACAAAGATCATTGATTTTTATCAATTTCAAGGAAATAAATTCGTAATGTTATGATTTCGGTGATTACAATTAGTAATGTAACTACTTGATATCTTATTTTGCAGCTAATCAAATTTCTGCATCAAAAAACTTCTTTTTTGTTTCCAGTTGGCCACCTCAAGTTTTTCTGCAAAAGTGTGAGCACACAGTAAAATAGCCACGAAAAAAGATCAAAAACGAATTTGCTACAAATGCGCATTCTTATTGTTAGATTCGAATGAGTGCATAAGGAACAAGTACTATTTATGCGATACAAAGATCTTACAAACTATTCTTTGAGGTGTTTCGCCTGAAAGAGTCCTTCAACTGTTCGTCAACACTTAGATCCTGAAACTGAATTTCAACTTCGTCGTCTAAATGGATATTGATATTACGAGCTTTATCAGTTACCCTTGCGGGAGCGTAATCTTCATCGGAAAATATGTTAACGTTAAGTGACCAAATTCCTGTAGAACTGCAGCTCTGTCAGATGCACTGCCAAATAGTCTAACAATAAGTAAGTGGATTCCGCGCACTCTTGGATTCTTGGTAGATAATTTTATTATGTAATTTTTTTTTCAATTCTCCATTAGTTAGCAGTGTATAACAGTAGCCAATTGAAAGTTATAAGCTTCAACTTACCACTATGTACACTACTTTAACAACAAAACCTTTACCAACAAGTTACATCAATAGTAAAGATCATCAAATTTTACATGAACTGTGGTGAACATTTTTAAATCTATTTTACTCCTGAATGTGTGGTTCAAATTGAACAATTTTTTGTAATTATTCATCTTATTATTAAAAGATTCAAACAAGCACCCTGTCTCCGATTTACATTCACAGAATTTTGAAAAATGTAGGTACCTACACTGAGCACTCTTGGATGGTGCGCACTCTTAGGCGTGTTTCCCCTACATATTTCAGTGCACACTTCAATTATTAAAACTACACTATCAGCCAACGATTTACGGATTTTTTTTATCCATTGCCTACTGTAAGCTGAACTAATTTGGCATATTTGTTACTTGAATAAATAAAAATTGTTAAATAAAATTTAAAATGATGTTTTCAAGAATTTCTAAATTTGAATCCCATTAAATGGATACAGTAGAATTCGGTTATAATGACACGTTTATAACGATTTCATCGCTAAATCACACATATTTACATGAAAAAGTTTAAACCAGAGGCGGATCTACTTACTATGAAACTACTAAAAAACTGCTACGAAACTAATAAAACTTAAGTGTCACGTCCTCCAGTGGACACAAATTTCGGGCTGCCAAATGCCTGAGTCCGCCACTGTTGAAGCTTCCGTTTGTTTAATATTTAATGTAATAATTTCACGGTTATTGCGGAGCGTATACAGCGTGTAGTGGTCTTGATGAACACGAGAGCAAAAGAAATGACAGATATTAGCTGATTCGCTGATTCATGCATTAGGCAACGAACGAGTTTTCCTAACTGCACTCATCTCTTAGATATTCATTACAATAGTTAAACAAGAATTTAAATTTTCGGAAATAAATTGTTAAAACTTCAATTCACGGATACAATTAATCAATTAATAACGGATATTACGAACTGAATTTTTGGGATCCCGTTTAGTTCGTTATAATCAAGTTTCGCTGTATTTTCTCAAACAATTTACGAAAATAATACACAAAAATTCGAGCAGTCTGTCCTCCGCTCCCCAATCATTTTCCTTTAAAAACAAAATCAACAACTCGATGAAAATTAATTAAAATAAATGGTGAAATAAACATAAGTCGATTAAAATTCATAACGACTTTTCTAAACAAAATTTAAATTAACTCCTCATCGACGAAATGTTGCTAGCTACTAAAAGATAAATTTAGTGGGATTATTATAGAGTGTTTTCCACTTAAGTGTAAAGTGCTTCAATTTCCCTTCATAAACAGTTGGGATAGAATTCATTCGTGTACAGGACAAGATCCCCGAATATATATACTTCTTCCTATAATATTTTATCTTAATAAAAAGCTGATAAAGATAGATAGATACTGTGCGTGCAAGTAGGTACATATTGGAAATCTAAACAAGAGTATATAAGCTTTTTATAACATCGTAAATTTTGTTTCAAAATAATAATCAAAATTGGATTTTAAGATGATAGGGGGGAAACATCATATTTATAAATATGACAAAATACATTTCGTTTACTTATGTAAACTGTTGAAAATGGTTAGGATTTATTAAAAAGAAAAAAGAATATTTTCTAAATTTAAAAATATAGTCTTTGTTGTGTATTCAATGATGAGAGAGGGTATAAAGATAGCATGACTACAAGCTATTATTATACGTTTTTGACCCCAAACACTGGCACTTATCACAATAATTAGTCCTAATGGCTTGAAAAAAATTGAATTGGACTCATGACCCTAATGACAACATTATCAAACTTATCAAGAATTTAGTTGTGTTTCTCGTAAATCAATTTTATTTAGAACAAAAATTTGTTACATTTTTTTTATACACTATCTCAGTGGTGGTCACCAGGGGCCCCGAGGCTGGTAAGGGACTACGCCCATTTGATCGGAATCGAATCGGCGGGACCGTCACGTTTTTTTTTTAAAAAGCATCGGTTCTTATCAGAAAAGTGGCGAATGCGCAAAGTCTCGTAAGGTCTGGACACAATTGCGGCTGCAGGTTCCTACAACAAGATTAAATGAGTGTAGTGCCTAACATACCCCAAAACTATTAAAACTCAACGTTGTTTCACCAAGTGCACCAGACTGCCTTAAACCGCTTCTGCTCTATTTAGTTTTTTAGAAAACTGCTCAAATATAAATCAAGATAGATTATTTTTGGTAAATTTGAAACAGTGAAAGTTTCTCTTAAAATAAACATAAAATTTATCGACAAAAACATTTAAAAAATTTGATAAGAGATCCATCAACGGGTGGGTAAGGCACACGCCTCTACCTTTTTGTTCCAAAATCATCACCATCTGTTCATTTATTCAGCTAAACTAAAGTAATAAATTAGAACGTGTTAAAATTGACAGAGATAAAAGGGTCGAGAAAAAAAATCACCACTACTTATCCAAGATAAGATAAATACAAGATTTTTATAAAAGAATGTGTGTGGTCTAATATTAGCACCATTTTTTTTATATGTAGGTATACGTGAGGATTTTGTTGCAACAAAAACGATGATCTATCATCGTTCCAGTTAAGTGGTCTATTTTTGTTCAGCCACGAAAATCAGCAACGATTGTTCGTTAGTAGTGAGTAGTGGTGGTGGCGGTGGCGGTGGCAATCGTAGATTTTATTGACTGCCTCCAGGGGGCTGTGATACCAACAGTTGAACAGCACAAAGTACGCTTTCAGCTTTTTAAAACATGCCCCTTAGCCCCAAATGACGATCGATCTGGTGCTAAATCTGCCGAATTGCATTTGGGCTTTGGGAATATCAACCGTTTATACACACGTTAGTTACACTGTATTGAAGAAGATTTATTTCTCTTATTATTAGTTTTTCTAAATAAATGTTTTGGAGTTTTGACCTCAATTTTTGATCATTTAAAAAATTACAAAAATTCACAATAATAATTGATTTTGTTTGAAAATAAATAAATAGGTAGTGATGTAACTCATGAAATGTGTTACATTTTAATACTATTATGATTTATTAATTACCCAAATTAAGATAACAAACATACATAGACAAGTTAGTGATATTGAGCAATGATTGAGGTTAATTTGTTGTTTATTATTATACATACATACTATACTTTATTAATTAGAAATTTTAATAAGAATATTAAGATAATTGTTGACGTTGTTAGATATATTAATGACTGTAATTAAGATTACAACTATTAGGTCAAGTTGAGATAAACTCTTACGAAATCATTACAAAAATAACAGATGAATTCAACCCTTTTTCATTATTAAATAAAAAAAAACACTATGTGGATGATTTCAATTTCGAATTTCGATGCTTTATTTGCAATTTTCTTATCATCATTTGTGGGCGGCCCATCAAACCTAGAATTTTCTGTCTGGTCTAGACAGGTCAATACCAGTAATAGTGGTCAGTACAGTCAATCATATAGCTATCACAACCTCACGAAATTAGCATCAATAGTTGTTTGACTGAATTTATTGAAACTATTAGAATTTAAATCCATCCTATAGGTACCATGGACCGCTTTGATGTCCGCTATCTGGTTATCACCATACTTTGATCAACATCCACACTTTTCCATTATCTTCTTTCTACAACAATTTTGTCAGCTTTTCTCGTTTGACTCTTCACATACATACATAAATATTACATGTATGAAATATATATTTCGTGTCGTAAAATTCGAAAATCGTGGCCGTTTAATTTCCACCCAGATTTCCTATGGGATGGTCCGCATTTAGATTGGCGTGTTATTAAGTCATAACGAGGGTGCCTGAATTTAATGAGGTTTTTATGCAGGCAATGACAGTCTTTTGTTGCAATAATGAGTTTAGGGCTGTCAATTGTCCTGGGTATTGTTATACAGTTACTCTTTTGTTATTGTTGGTCTATATATATATATATATACATATGCGGTTATATATCTATATCTATATGTATTGTATGTGTATGTGTATGTGTATGTATATGACATCTCCCTCTTTTATAATAGGGATTTTGAGGGATGATTTTCAAACGAGAGAAAAATTCAATGGGAGTATATTCCATACTATAATAATGTAGATACCTACTTTATGTGTAACATTGTTGTTTGGTGTGGTTTTAATCGTTTGAATAGAATTGTAATTGGAAATGTGTTGTTGGTTAGATCCCATGTGTATAAACGACTGAGAAACTGGATGATTTCTGTCTAATTGTCCAAAACTGAATGTCATTTATCATTCGAACGGAACGTGTAATTTTCGAAAAAGGATCACTTAATTGTATAGTATGAACTAACCATTATTTCCAGTCACATAAATAAATAAATTATACAACAAATAATTTTGAATTAGACAGGTGAAACAAGCCTTTAAGGGTATAAACTATTGACCTTTACTATACCTAAATAATATAAAAATTATATACGAGTAGACAAACAAATCGATTTGAGGTAATATCCAATTTAATCATTATTTAATTAATGTTAGATGACTGTGGGAGAGAGGGTTACAGTCCAAGAATCGTGAGCTTTTACCACCACCACCACCACCACCACCACCACTATCTACCACCAGAAATCGAGGGGTACGTTTTTATGATAATCCGCTACCATTTCCAGTCCCTCCGCGGCACTATCGATTCTCAGGGTTGCTAAGAGACCTGCTCCAGTTGCTAGGAAACAGCAGCATCCCTGTGTGTGGCTATATATATGCAGATCAAAATGCTTTGCAATTTTCAGAATGGTGGTGGTAAAAATGGAGGCGGCATATTGAAAACGATATGTTATTATTCCCCAATCAACAACAGTTTAAACCGTAATATTACATACCTAGTACCTATGTATTTCTAACAATTATCTCTCAGCTTTTGCAAAGAAATTTACCTAAATTATAAATAATTTCTCAATAAATTTAATAAATATGTAGGTATATTTAGAAATATTGTAAATTAAGAGATACAATCGATTAGTTCTGGTGTTTATAAGGGTTGATATCTATACTTTATCATCAGTCTTTAGGGGATGTTTTTGTTAACACAATAACAACGTTAGGGGCAATAGTTGATTGCTGTAACAAATCGTATTTTCAGGGGTTATCAACGATTTAGTCTCAATGTCAATTATCTTTCCTAGTAAATTTATTATAAACCGATAAATCCTTGATACGAAATTATCAAGTTTTTCTACCAAAATGTTCCTTGATAACAACAAATAAATATTAGGTATTTATAACGAAAACAATAGATTCAATTAATTTACAATGGCTAGTTATTATCAATAATGATTGTACAAATAACGGAAATAATTGGATAACGAATCAAAATCAATTATTTAAAGTGTTTTTTTTTCTTTTCAATAAATAATCAGTAATTGTGTTACAAGTTTATTATCAATTAAATTCTATTTGCGTTATTTGAATAACCGATACTAACGGAAAACGTAATTTTTAAGAAAATCAAATGAATATAAACGGAAAATAATGGAAATTGTTTAAATTTTACATTGTTAAAATGTGATTGTTTCTAAAATACAATCACTTATCTAATTATTATTATTATTGTAAGTAATAACAATAAGAAAATGTACAGAACGTTATGTGTTTGTATTGCACGAAATACCATGCAAAGTACTGTGACAGCTTATATCGCAATAGTGCATGCAAATTTTGGAACCTCTTCTCAATTATCCAAATATTGTGGTAACAACTTTTAATTTTGGTAGTTGCTTATTCAATTAGAGTCCTTTCGCAATATATAGATCCATTCACAATAAGATGTGGGATAAC
>JAZBHA010001828.1:368-14212 GCA_037464855.1 Iselma pallidipennis | reverse complement strand
AAATGGAAGTTAGTTATTTACAGATTGCGGCATCTATCCCACTAGGGCATCTATCCCGGACTTACCCTAAGGTGCACTATTCGAAGCTAGCTTCAGAATTTGTAATTAGGAAGGACCATACCTAGCCTACAACAGATCGACTGTGACACCGTTTCAGAGTTAGTTTTCGGAAGAAACTTGGACACAATGAATACGCCACTTACCGCCCTTAGTTAGACAACTCTTAACTACTGTGAACGCCATTCGGTGTACTACGTTTGCCATAGTTTCAAAAAAACGATTATTTTTAGTAAAAGGACTGGTTTGAGAGACATGGCCGTACCTGTACGGGGCAGATGGCCAGAGATCACTTTTCAGCCAAAACGTAATCAGGGCTTGTCTCATAAAAAACGTCGTTATACATACTAGCTAGGCGTCTCAATATATGTATAAAGAATTATGAACAGAATTTCAATTACAAATTGCGCAGTTGTACAGCTTACGATTAGAGGCTACAGTGATGCCACAAAAACTGGCAGAACGAAAATTTTAAGGCTGCAATTACGTTGGAGCACCGCAATTGCCTCGTACAGCGTCTCAAACCATTCTTTTCAGTAAGATGCTGGTGGGCGAGGCGAGATACGCCTATATAACTGTGGAAGAAACGTATAGCTTGAGATGCTGTGCGATGGTACGCGCGGTGCTTCATCGTGAACCATTCAGTTCAGTCTTCAGTGGTCAAACTGAGAATGCCGTTACAAATAGAGTTTACTAGACATACTTTTCGGATAACATTTCTCCAAGTGTTCCTGGCAAAATCACCAATCTTCTTCGTACTTCTCTTCTCTTTCTTTCATCATACAATTGGATGTTTTCTCTTCTTATGTTTCGCTAAAGTCCCTTTTGTATTGAATCGATTCTCACATTGATCACATTCAAATTCTTTCAAATTATTATGTATACGTAAATGTTCTTCATAACTATTACTATTCAACATTTTACCACAAATATTACAAGTTTTTATCTGTATTGTACCATCATGGTATTTTATATGTGAATCTAGATTCTTTTGTGATACAAATTTCTTATTACATATATTACATAGAAAATTTTTGATACCATTATGATTATTTATATGTATATCTAAATAATCTTTACGCATAAAACCTTTACCACATATCTTACATATAAATGGTAATTGTTGATCATGTAATTTTCGATGGAAATTCAAATTACTCTTTGTTTTATATTGTTTCTTACACAAATTACATTGGAATTTCTTCTCAGTATTATGACTGATCTTATGTGATTTATAATCGGATAATTTAACAAATCCGATATTACATATCGAACAGATCGATATAAATTTCTTATCATGTTTCAATTTGATATGATATTTTAATTTCGTAATTGTGGCAAACCGTTTATTGCTATTATTACATAATTTGCATCGATACGGTAATAGATTTAAACAATAATTCTCGTGTTCGATTAAATTCGATCGAGTACGAAATAATTTCGGACAATTTCGACATTTAAATGCATCGATTTTCAACAATTTCGTCCCATCATTATTATTGTTGTGTTTTTGACAATGTCGATTGAATTGTTGTTTGGTCCGACAAATTTTGCCACATAATTCACACAAATAACCGGGAAATCGATGTTTGTTCAAATGATTCCGACATAATTGTTGTAAACATAACACTTTCTTACACAATTTACATCGATATCGTTTCAATTTCGTCGATTTTTTAACAAGTTTAGTCGACTTATTGATTAACGGTCGATTATTATTCTGGCAAGTGGTTTGGAATTTTTTCAATAGATCGATTTTAAAATTGTCCAATTTCAATTGTAGATGATCGATGGTATTGATTAGATTTAAACAATTATTACATAAATAATTGATTTTCGTGGGTATTTTACCCAATATCTTGCACAATTTTAGATAGATTGGTGTTTGAGTGGACATTGATAATGGGTTTTTCTTGGTAATATAGTAGAATTGTTGATTTAATGGTATATATTTCGTATCACATATGATACATTTATCGAATTCTGTTGGGAATTTTCCATTATTATTATTATTATTATTATTACAATTGGTATAATCATTGAAATCAGTATCATCTGTATCTTCAACGACTATATCACTTTCGTCCGTTATATCAGTATTCTGGTCGATATTATTCAATAATAACGACTGGTAATTTGCTTCTTGATAATTATAGTAATTATTATAATAGAAATTGTCGATATTATTATTATAATTATTATCATTTGTTGTTGTTGTTGTTGTTGCTGTATAATAATAATTTTTATCATTCTGTATACTGCAATATTTTACAGTTTTCTCTGGTATATCAATAATTTGATTATTATTATTATTGGTAGTATTTTGGGCACATGATGGATAGTCCAGAATTTTAGGATTATTATTATTATTATTATTATTATTGTAATTGGTGTTGTACCATTGATTTTTATAGAAATCTGTCGGTATAAATAGATCTAAATTACTACAGTAACTTGTAGCCGGACTTAGATCTTTACTTGTTATCTCAATCATATCAATTTTTAGTGTTGTTTCATCGTTGTTGATTAAACGACTGTCCCAGTTTGTTGTTGTTGTTGTTGTTGATGATGGTGGTAGTGGTACTGCCAATTCTGTACCATTTGAAGTAGAATACATGCAAATATTTTGATTTCTGGTGTTATTATTGTTGTTAATATTATAATAATACTGTTGTTGTTGTTGTGGTGGTTGTTGTTGTTGTTGTTGTGATGATAACCCATTGTAATTATCTTGATTATAATTATTGTAATAAAATTGTTGATTTATATTATAATCTTGTTTGGCACATGATGTTTGATTATAATTATTATTGATATTTGAATAATTTGTTAATTGTGGATAGATTTTATCACTCATTTTTTATTATTTTTGTTATTATATGTTATAGGTTATGTTACACAATGATAGAATGTCACTTGATACGCATGCGCAACAGTACGCATAAAATAAAAATCCCTAGAAAATTATACAGTATATCCCAATTTGTGATGCCACTTCTTATTATACAGGTGATCCAGTAGAAGATGTGCATAGCCTTTAAATTACAGTAGAACTCAATTATAACGATCTCTTTACTGGTTCAGTTCACAGCTTATAGTTACTCTGAGGAGTCTTTTACAGTACTTCAACTACCGATAGTAGTAAAACGGGCTTTACTATTTAACTAGGACCAGAATCCAAGCAAACGTTCGTGCATCATTCAGGCATATTTTAAGCAAATTGGAAATTCTGCCAAGGCTCAATAAATAAAGATTTAACGGCTCTGTTGACTATTTTGAACGATGGGACAGTAAATTAAGGAATAATAGGTACAGAAAATCAAACAAAGATTGTTTAATTAAAAGCCCTTTATTATATTTATGCGATCAAATTATTTGTAGATTAAACAGTGAAAAAGTGCGAGTAGTACCTACATTTGTGTTAGAGTATCAATTTCCATCAATAACAAGTGCACAAGTGAAGAGTGCAAGGGCAATAAGTTATTAATTGGGACAAAAAAATCACCAAGAGTGAAGTCACACTGTTATGTCTCGGTTATATTTTGAATGTTTCAATTTAATGACGACCGATGCAATTGCATAAATAGACTTTAAGAACTGCAAAATAAACAAAATCGTTAATAGATCATTTAACAATAATGGTAATAAATTAATAAAATTGTTTTTTTGTAGATGAAATTTCTCATCTAAATCTTCTAGATTGACAGATGAGTACCGTTACAACAGGTCTGGACATAATTTATTATTTCCTACAATTGGAGCTGATGATGGATAGCCGGTAACCGAAACCGGTTTATCGAGTACAAAATCTTAAAATAAATTTCATAAAAGGACTCAATACCTATATCTTGCCTTCAACTCCTATTACGTTATCACTGAAAATTCCCTCAGTCATGTGCGCGGCAAACGTCCACAACCTGTCCATGAATCAAAAAGTATGAAAACGTATCATGAATGGAATAGCTTGGCACTGCGCTACTGTGGATTGTTCCATTCACGATGCATGTAAGCGAGCCCGCCGCGCCATGCCAAATTCACGGGCAGATTATTATTGAATGCCACCATTCCATTTAGACGTTTGGTGAGCCCGTGACTTTCGGCCTTTTACAAACACAGTTGTAAGAATCTAATAACAGTGAGGATTGTCCAATAGTTGATTTGGAGCGACCGCCTGTATTTTTCTACGTCTAATTGGAGCGATACCAAATGGTGCCGCCGTGAATGGTGACTCATTGTTAGTCCAAGCCTGTTGGAAAACAGAACATCTTCTAATCTAGAAGACTTTGATTGATGATTTGAAAAAAATACAGAATTAGATCACTATAACGTTGCAAATAGAATTTTAAATGTTTCTCAATCATATTTTGAACTTCTTCGTTATTTATTGTATCAAAATTTTCAAAATCATAAGTATCAATTAGATTTTGTATATATTGATTTAATAGCATCAATTGAAATTTGGCATGTTGAATTGTATAAATAAATTGATAAGTCGGTGCAATTAAGACGAATATTACAAATAGAACTAGAGGACGACAAAAATGATTAACATAGAATGCAAAAACTGGATAATTTTCATTCAAAATTTTCAAAACTAAATAATCTTCTTCATCATATTCAGTTGGTATAATAAATACACATGATACCAATAATCTTGTTATAAAATTGATAAACATATAAATTCTTGTTAATCGACAATCATTTTTGATCCGTTGTCGTAGTGAATTGTCAAAAATTTCATCGTCTATTGACCAAAGGTGGAATTCATTGAAGTTTAGAATTAAATGTTGTGCATAAAGTGCATGAATAATTGAATATGTTGCCTACAAAAATTGGCAATTGGTTTGATTTAATTGTTATGCGGCATCCACATGCTCCAACTTCCTGATGGGGATACTTGAGTAAACTGGACCTTCTGTGCGCCAGCAAACACACACGCAAAGTATGTACTCCAAGCAACTGGCGCACAGAAAACCCATATCAGGAAGTTTGAGCATGTGTATGCCGCATTAAATTATTTGAATAATGAATTAATTACAAAAATTACAAATGAAGTTGGTGGGAAATGCTGTAAGAAAAAAGTCAATTGAAAACTTCTAGAAAAACAGTAAATATACATTAAAATAGCAATTATAGTTGCTATTAGAAATAATAAATAAATAATTCGTAGTATTGTTATTTGATAAACATCTTTACAAGTAAATCGTAAAAATTTGAGATAATCATCTGAAAATTTAAGAATAAACGGTATTTACAGTAAATAAAATAAAATAGAGGGTTTGTTTTACCATTATTTTGCATACGTTTTATATTAAAATATTTTCTTGTTTGCACCATTTTCGATCAAAACTAAACTACTAAATGACTATTCGAATCGAAGATCTCACCTAAAATAGTCCTTAACTTGTGCATATTAATATTAATTAATTACACCAAGCTCATAAACTTTCCAACTTATTCTCGAACAATCACAATCAATACAATACATCAAATACCGGATGTACAACGATATTTCAGGTCAAACATTAACGGCTGTCAAATTGAATATAATACGAATCAAGCTGCCAATCTACGTTGTCAATCCATTACCTCCTACATTACCTCCGCCAGCCTACAACCGATAACAGATAGAAGAGTACAAGAGTGCCTTTCAGCATTACATGCAGTCCCGATACGACGCCATGGCAAAGTAACACTACGTAGTGTCCCCACCTTATGATTATTACCACCATTAAAAAGTGTGAATGATCAAGCTTAAAATAATAAGAACCAAAGTATAAGTTGAAGCAAATAGTACATATATTCAATTCACCACCACTTACACTTTAGCCGGGACTAATGGGGACGCCGAACTGGAAATTGATTGTACTTTGATCTGACGTAGCGCTGTACACTCGGTATACATACAGATAACAATGAAGGTTTGGAAAGGCTTGTCTCAAGGTATTTCTTGCTTTTATTTCCAATATACCTATGTATTAACAAAACTCACCATGTACACGTAAAAAAAGTGTTCTATAAGACAAACAAAGGAGGCCATCATCATACATTATTAATACAGTAGGACATCGATTATCCGAAATGTCAATTCTATGGAATCATTTGAAAATCCGCTATTTCTTCTTGTTTATTCGATTCTCTGGAAAGTTTTGCTATGCAGATGAGTTGTAGGTGATGTCAATTATTCCGGATAATCTGGGCACTACTGCTATTAATGCTGTAAAATCTGAAATTAGCAAAAAAGTCTGAAATAAATTAGGAGTATGCGCAAATGTGTTTAGAGTATAATATATATATCAGGGATGGTCAACTTGTTTGTTCTCGAAATCGACCTTCTTCATAAAAAGTTGGTCGCGATCTACCTATCAAGCTCGTGATCTTTAACACATTTAATCCACTGTCCTAATCGATGAGTGGGGAGGAGGTGTTTTTACACATGTAGTGTAATTATATGGCGCTCATTTCAAATCGAAGTGCAGATTACTTCTGGAAGTCTCTACTTTAAAACTGCAAAGTTTCCTTGAGAACGAATTGGTCGTTTTAGCGCCAACTTTTCTCAAACAAACAAGCAGACACATAGGCAGACAAACAAGATTTATAAAAATTGTGGATTTCGTCTTGGAAGCGTATATTCTATCAATCCTTTAACTATTACGAGAAGAAATCGATTTTACAGACAGACAGTATTTTTATCATCATAGTACTGCGATCGACCTGTTGGACACCTCTGACATATATCATATATAATTTATATGCAACACTACGTGAAAGGTTGATAGGGCAGTTCTTACAACATTTATGTGTAGCAGAAAAATGAACTGCCAATTGTAATTCAATACGCACAAAGGCCGTACAAGAATCGATTCCAGACGTATTGGTTGGGACATCAACTTTGCAGACAAGAGAGTAGGCTGTAGTAGGCGGTATTCGTGGTGGAGCCCATAATATTTAAAAAAGAAGAAAATATACAATTAGCTCTGCTAAGATCCCCGTCACACGGCAAAAGTCAACTGTAATTTAACGACAAATTGTAATATTGGTGAATTGAACCGTGACAAACTAGGTTTTACAAATGAAATTAACGCACGCGCAAAGTGTAGAATAATTGTCGATTGTCGTATGTACGTATCTTGAACAATCAGCTGATGGCATCCATTAGCTATGTGCTATTAGATGCCGCGCATGTGTAGTTGACATAATTTAGCTAAATAGAGTTCTGAATAGCCAATTTACTAAATAAAGTTTCACTGCTCATTAACTGAATATTGTGTGTGGTGTCACACGGCAAATTGAGAACCAAAGTAATTATGATCTTGGTTAAATTACAATTTACTTTTGTCGTGTGACCGAGGTCTATCAATAAGATGTATGTTCACAAGGACCCATTGCATTTTTGAAGATGTGATCAGTTCTTTCGGAAATTTGTACAAATTGTTGTAGAAAAAAAAAAGGAAAAATAAACATTAATTTATACAGTATATCCCGATTTGTGATGCAACTTCTTATTAAACAGGTGATCCAGTAGAAGATGTGCATAGCCTTTAAATTACAGTAGAACTCAATTATAACGACCTATTTGCTGGTTCAGTTCACAGCTTATAGTTACTTTGAGAGTCTTTTGCAGCACTTCAACTACCGATAGTAGTAAAACAGGCTTTACTATTTAACTAGGACCAGAATCCAAGCAAACGTTCGTTCATCATTCAGACATATTTTAAGCAAATAGGTAATTCTAAGAAGGCTCAATAAATAAAGATTGACTGGCTTGTTGACTATTTTGAGCGATGGGACAGTTCAATTTAGATTGGACGCACTACTACACCAATTCTTCCAGATCGTATCTCCATTTTTGATACCGATTCCCTAACCTTATTTGTCTGTAAATTAAGGAATAGGGACAGAAAAACGAACAAAGATTGTTTAATTAACAGCCTTTTATCATATTGTAGATTAAACAGTGAAAAAGTGCGAGTAGTACATTTGTGTTAGAGTATCAATTTCCATTAATAACAAGTGTACAAGTGAAGAGTGCAAGGGCAATAAGTTATTTATTGGGACGAAAGATCACCAAGAGTGAAGTCACTTGAACTCTTATGTGACTCGATTATATTTTGAATGTTTCAATTTAATGACGACCGATGCAATTGCATAAATAGACTTTAAGAACTACAAAATAAACAAAATTGTAAATAAATTATTTAACAATAATAATGGTATAGTAAATTAATAATTATTACAGAAACGAGTAGATTATAATTTACAGCAAATTGTTCAGTAAATTGTATGCGAGCTTCTTTTGCTGTTACCATTAATGCAATCAAATATAATCTCTGATTCTTTTTATTAAATGTATACCATGATATAGATTTTATTGAATTCAAACATATTTCAACCTGAAAAGAAAATAATAATTAATTATAAGATAAGTCAAGACTTCACCTTTGTCTGCGCCTTCATCTTCTTCCTTGTCTTCTCTCCACCGATTTAGAGTTGAAAAACTCGGTGGTCCGTATGGACTACTTGAATGGGCCATGTTCACCCCCACTCAAATGGTGAGAACCTGCGTCATTTTCCCCTACCAAGCGATTCTGGTTTTCAACCATTTGAATAGATGGGGCGTTTATACCTCTAACGTATAGAGGGTATTACTTGTTTTGACATTATTAGACATACGTTGACAAATTTGAGGGTGGAGGGGGGGTGTGGTTGTGAACATGGCCAATTGCTAAATCCGTACGGACGTGCAGCACCGAAAATGTTATCAATGGAAGAAGACGAACACATTTGAATTCAACGGATTAATTACATGATCCTCGAGAAATTGACCAGCAGCAATTCCACCAACAGCACCAAAATATAAACCTAATAGTATAGAAACAGCCCTCCAATAAAAACCTCTCATTACCAGCTATATATTATATAAAAAAAAAACAGTTGTGATTGTAATTAAAAATACCTATAGTTTAAGATTTTACATTGTATGCCATTAGTATTGAACCAATTGTAAAGAAACCACCAGTTAGAAATAATGGTGCAATAAATGGCCAACTTTGATTCAACTTCTTTCTAAGAACTCTAAAAAAACACAGACTTTTTGTAAATAAAGTTTCTCATCTAAATCTTCTAGATTGACAGATGATTGTCATTACAACAGGTTTGGACAAAATTGATTATTTCCTACAATTGGAGCTGATAATGGATAGCCGATAGAACGCACCAAACGTCCAAAAACTGTCCGTGAATGTGGCGTGGCGCAATGTTATGGATGATAATTCGAATGCGTCAAAATCCAACGAAGTGCGGTGTCATTCCAGTATATGGACGTATCATGAATGGATTCGCGATGCATGTAAGCGAGCGTGCCACGCCAAATTCATACGATTTCCACATTCACGGATAGATTTTGGAATGCCACCTCTCCATTTGGACGTTTGGTGCTCCCATCGTCTTCGGCTTTTTACAAACAATGTTGTAACAAGCTAAGAAAAGTGAGGATTGTCCAATAGTGGAGCTGGAACGACCCATAGACAATCACATGTAATTGTCTATGGAGCGACCGAATATATTTTCCCACGTCTAATGGGCAATGTTGACCCTCCACTCATATGGTGGAAAATTGCGTCATTGCCTCCACCATTTGAGTGGGGGGGGGGGTACATGGCCAATTGGACCGACACTAAATGGTGCGTCCGTGAATGGCGTCCTTTAGAACTCAGTCCAAGCCTGTTGGAAAACAGAACATCTCAAAATCTAGAAGACTTTGATTGATGATTTGAAAAAAATACAGAATTAGATCACTATAACGTTGTAAACAGAATTTTAAATGTTTCTCAATCATATTTTGAACTTCTTCGTTATTTATTGTATCAAAATTTTCTAAATCATAAGCATCAATTAGATTTTGTATATATTGATTTAATAGCATCAATTGAAATTTGGCATGTTGAATTGTATAAATAAATTGATAAGTCGGTGCAATTAAGACGAATATTATGAATAGAACTAGAGGACGACAAAAATGATTAACATAAAAAGTAAGAACTGGATAATTTTCATTAAAAATTTTCAACATTAAGTAATCTTCTTCATCATATTCAGTTGGTATAATAAATACACATGATACGAATAATCTTGTTATAAAATTGATAAACACATAAATTCTTGTTAATCGACAATCATTTTTGATCCGTTGTCGTATTGAATCGTCAAAAATTTCATCGTCCATTGACCAAAGATGGAATTCATCAAAATCGAAAACTAAATGTTGTGCATATAGTGCATGAATAATTGAATATGCTGCCTAAAATAGTAACAATTGGTGTGATTTGATTGTTATGCGGCATCCACAAGCTCCAACTTCCTGATTGGGGATACCTAAACTGGACCTTCTGTGCGCCAGCAAACACACACGCAAAGTATGTACTCCAAGCAACTGGCGCACAGAAAACCCATATCAGGAAGTTTGAGCATGTGTATGCCGCATTAAATTATTTGAATAATGAATTAATTACAAAAATTACAAATGAAGTTGGTGGGAAATGCTGTAAGAAAAAAGTCAATTGAAAACTTCTAGAAAAACAGTAAATATACATTAAAATAGCAATTATAGTTGCTATTAGAAATAATAAATAAATAATTCGTAGTATTGTTATTTGATAAACATCTTTACAAGTAAATCGTAAAAATTTGAGATAATCATCTGAAAATTTAAGAAAAAACGGTATTTACAGTAAATTGAATAAAATAAAGGGTAATTATTTTACCATTTTTTTCCATACGTTTTATATTAAAATATTTTCTTGTTTGCACCATTTTCGATCAAAACTACACTACTAAATGATTATTCGAAACGAAGATCTTACCTAAAATACGCCCTCACCCATTCATATTAATATTAATTAAGTACGGCAATAATTGAATTACTTTTCAAAGCTCATCAACCTTCCAACTTATTCCCAAACACTCATAATCAATATAATACATCAAATATCGGATGTACAACAATATTTCAGGTCAAACTAAACTACGAACTAATAAGACAAATCGTTGTAGATATTTGTTTTGACCTGATATAGCTTTGTACACTCGATATATGGACAACAATGAAAGGTTGGAAATATTTGTCAAGGATGTTCTTGTTTTTATTTCCAATATATCAACAAAACTTTGCTAAGAACACGTAAGAAAAATGTTCTATAAGACAAATAAAAGAAGCCATCATCATACATTATCAATATAGTAGAGTATTGATTATCCGAAACGTCAATTATCATTTGAAAATTTGCCTTTTCTTCTTGTTTACACGATTATCCTGGAAATCTTGATATGCAGAAGAGATATACTAATATCAATTATTCCGGATAATCGAGGCTCTATTGCAATTGATGCTATAAAATCTTAAACTACCAGAACAGTCTGAAATAATCGAGAATATGCGCAAATGTGTTCTGAGAGCTCAAATGGGAACATCTGCGCATGCCAGAATAGACCTAATATAAGCCATAATCATAATATAAAAATGCAAAGATTGCATTAAACGCAACTAGCAATGTGGTCTTGAAGAGCACAAAAGCAAACGAAATGCATATTGATAATGCGTGTGGTGAAGCGAGATAACAGCACGATGCTTCTCCTATTTCAAACGTTGTGACTGATAGTGGGATAATGTATTATAGCAGCTTGGCTCTCTAGCAAGGGGAATAATTGATGGGAGGGGAATCGTCGTACTGTTATCTTACTTCACCACATGCATCATCGGTATGTCATTTCTTTCGCTTCTGTGCATTTCAAGACCACACTATTTTCACAATTACCTACCCTGTACACTTCAATGGGCCCTGTGCATGGTATGTACAAGGTGGTCTCTTCAAGACTTGCACCATCTAAATTGATAGGGCGCTTTTACTTCTAATGTCTAGAGGGTACCACCAGGACCTTCTGTTTTTCAAACTGGGATTGGTTTTTTCGAAAATTTGTACAAAATAGACAATAATTTCCTTATTAATTTTATTAACAATAGACTATTACCTGATTTACATATCATTCAATATATTGTTCAAGTGCAATGAAAATTTATTGAGGTGGAATGAGACGGAGTGAGAGAAACCAGTTATGGTTCCTCTCTTTCTCTATAAAATAGACAGAAACAAGTTTCTTCTCACTTTTTACCAAAAGCTATTGAAGTGAGTCATGGAGAAACAATTCCTCTGGTGTGGTCTTGTCCAGAACGAGAGCAAAAGAAATGACAGATATTACCATCTATGATACATTGTTCCACCACTAATTGCAACGTTTGAAGTAGGGGAAACGTCGTGCTGTTATCTCGCTTCACTGCACGCCCCATAGATTGTTAATATCTGTCATTTCTTTTGCTCTTGTGCTCAACTAGACCACGCCGTTTGAAAGCTCACATGGTATAAGCATTTGCCCGGCGCCTCCACCATTTCTATACAACTTAATGTAGCTGTGTTTGGTGTAGCGAACTCTAAATACTCCAAAGCGTTTAGACAAACTTTAGAACGTAAGAAAAATTGCAATATTGAAGTATTGATAATAGTGTATGCACTATTCACTTAACTGGCGACGTCGAAGTAACAGGCGTCGCCCCAAATCGTTCAATGCTCCTTAATAATTCATTTGTGCTTTGAATATTTCATATGGATTATTACCGATGCAATCGCATAAATATGTTTGAGAAACTAAAACAAAATGAATTTAAGTAAGTTATTCAATATGATAATAAGGTAAATCGCCACTTCTTGACATGCTTAGACATATTTCTTTAGATTTAGAAAAGAAAACCATAAGAAAAGTATTTGTGAAGATAAAAACTTTTTCTAGTTCTTGATTTTTTCTCCAGTCTTTTTTATTGTTTTTCCTACTAATTGTCAGTAAAAAGCAAAAATTGTAGGTACAGGTGTCAAAACTTGGCGATTTATCTCAATTTTTCATAATAACAACATTACAGCAACAAGTAGATCATAATTAACAGTGAATTTTTCAGTGAATTGAATACGTGGTGTTTTTGTTAATGATATTAACAACATTGAAAATAGTTTTTGATTTTTTTGATTAAATTGACACCATGGTATAAGGCTTACCATATCTGAACAAAATTCAATCTACAAAACAAGGAATAATGGAATTTAAACGAATTGAAGAAAACGAAAATATACCGAGCGACTTTGAAATGCCTTTAAATTTTGAAACCACATATAGAGCCCAAAAGCGGAGTCAATTCATCTAATAAATTGGGGAGGGGGGTCGATATTGCCCCGTTTTTGCACTGAGTATGGTGTTCATTAGTTGCATTATTGTACATAGTGTGAATTATTAGACGTCATTTCAGCACACGTCCACTATGATTACCGACTGTTTGGTGGTCACTGATTAGGCCGGCCTATAATTTCGGGCAGGTTTTGGGAGTCTTACTGTCCTGTAGTGTCAATAAGTAGGTTAGCAAGACTTGTGTAGTTCAATGACATGGGAATACGAAACGCGTTACTGACACACACATTACGATACGGTAGATTAGTAAACTGTCCAGTAACCATTAAATGATGGTTAACAGTTTTGGCCAAAATTTCTGTTCTCTCATGGACCCCTCAAAATCAGTGGCGTAACTACACCCCCGCTAGCCCCCGCACCGCGGGGGGGGCCGGAGGTCCAAGGGGCCCGATGGTAAAGGAGCCTAAATGGAAATTATGGAGTTCACTCGTACTATTTTTACATTTTGGTACACGGGTCAGATATTTGTTGAATTTTAAAGTATTTCACCTCGAGAGAAC
>JAZBHA010001825.1:0-14284 GCA_037464855.1 Iselma pallidipennis | reverse complement strand
TAACCATATTACTTGGTATATTATTGTTAATTTTTTTTTTTAATTATCATTTATCATATCAATCACTTTATATCAGTGATACATTATTAAATCAACCTATAGTTGGTATCTTTTAATACAATATTATATCGTTCAACTTTTTAGTCATATCAATATAATATATATTTAATAATATAATATCTGTACTCGTACTCGGCTGTTTAATTGTACGACCGACCCCGATATATATTTATCCTGTTATCATCGTAGTACTGTTTTGTGACGGTTATTTGGCCAGACGTGTCTTATCTGGACCGCCGGGGTTTCCGATTTTACCCGGTATCACCTTATAAAATCGGTGGCGCCCATCTTTGTTGTGATTGTTGTCATTTCGGTAATTTATTTGTGTATTGAACCCACGCCGTCTCCCTGAGTGCCGCCGGCAACCCCTTTCTGTCCGGTAAACCCGTGACAACCATCTAGAAGGTCGTGATTTAGGTTGGGTCAAAATTCCGGAAATACTTTGTAAAAGTTTCGGCTCTGAAAAAACGTTAATTTATTACGAAAGTATTCATAGAATATAATCGAAATATTTACTGAGTTTACTAAAATCACCATTTTGGAAGTTTACACCGCCACTATCAACTGTCCTAACAATAACTCCCTGATTTTTCAAATTGTCTAGATTTTGACTGACTAGATTTTCCGGTTTTCCAGTTATTGTTACTCCGTCTGAATGGATCTGTGTTATGTTGACTCGATTTGGTAATTGTTCCAACTAGAAGAAATGATTACTAAAAGTTGTCAAAAAAGTTTATTAGTCCTCTACTTGCCTCATTTTCAGTAATTCCAATAAAATAAGCAACTGGACTATCAGCAATAGAACAAACACTTGATGCTATTTGGTAGACACAGCCAACAGTTTCTTCGAGTGTTAAACAGTTTTCAAAATATCCACAAATAAATTCACCTAAACCAAAACCTGATGTAACTTCTGGTTGGATATGTAATGCTTTCAAGAGATCTGCAAAACCAATTTGTACTGCTAGGTTCCCAATAATTTGATTGAAGACGGTGTTGGTTTTATTGGTTCCTTGATTTTCTACAATATTCCTCAAGTGTAATTGTTTTGCTGCTAGAATATCATGAACCTTCTGTAGAGACTGTGAAAATATTGGAATCTCTTTCAAATCGTGATAAACCTTGATCCAATCATTTGAGAGACTACCAAACATAAGATACAACGCTCGTTTAGTACCACCATGGAAGTAAATAGATCTTCGAATCTCTTGGTGTTTTGTTAAAATCGTATGACCACGATAGTGATGACTTTCAAAATTCTTACTAAATATTTGATGATACAATCGAATATATTCTTGATATAATTTGTATTTATTTAGGGCATCTAGAAGTGCAGTAACAGCTTCTTGAGTTCTACCACTAACACCAACTAATCTTGGTAAATTATCCTTTGGTATGCCACGATTAACTTTCATTTTCGTATTCCAGTTGAGGAGGGCATGAGAATTTGCACCACCCAAACCGCAATTATTGATACCTAAAGTTTAAAATGGAAAATGATTATTTTTTTTGATTATAGTATTGACATATATACCAAAAGGTCCCTGATCGTGCGATATCGGGATATGTTCCGTAACTACCTGTATACGACCTTTTTCTATCGCATCAATCCCTGCCCGAGCCTTTGTGTAATGATCATTAGCTGGAATTGCTCCTTCGTTCATTGCTAGCAGAATCTTAACTACTGAGACTAGACCAGCTGCAGCTTCACTATGGCCAACATTCGATTTTACGGATCCAATCAATAAGGGGGTTTTACGGTTCTGGCAAAATACTGTATTTACAGCTTCAACTTCTTCGGGATCACCAGCAAGAGTTGCTACCAGAACAAAAGATTAAGCAATTAAATTGCTTGATTAAATAAAGACCTACCAGTGCCATGAGCCTCTAGATACATCACATCTTCTGGATTTATTTTGCACTCCTCATAGAATTCTTTAAAAAGTGCCGCTTGTCCTTTGTTTGAGGGGAATGTAATGCCTTCTTGTTTAAAACCATCACAATTTGTTTTGCAATGAATCACTTGCCCATAAATACGTCTAGCGTCTTTTGCCTTTTGTAGAAATATAGCAGTGCATGCTTCAGCACGAACATAACCATCAGCGCTAGCGTCAAAAACGGCACAGACCCCTCTCTTACTCAAAACACCAAGTCTTCAATTGATTAAAATTGAAAATTTTAATAAATCTCCATAACAAACTTACCTAGCAAGTTGTAAAGTATGGAATGGATGAAGACAAAGATTGACACCAACAACTATAGCAGCATCAATATGCCCGTTTCTAATACTTTTGTAAGCTTGTTCCAGTGCATATAAAGAACTACCACATCCTGTGTCAATATTATGGGATGGTCCTTTTAGCTTCAAAAAGTAACTGACTCTATGCGACAACATGGATTTTGTTAATCTGTAAAAATTGTTTTTTCATCTATGAAAAGTGAAAAAAAAAACACATTTTGGAAGGTCTACCCTGTGACAGCGAAGCTTTGTTCCTGTAGATTTTCGAAAAACCATGTTTTCTCAGTATCTGAAAGACTGGAACCATCATAAACTCCCGTTTTTGTTCCTTCTAATTCAGATGGATGATAACCAGCATCAATGATAGCTTCATATGCATTTTCCAAAGTTAGACGTAACATTGGGTCCATTTTTATAGCTTGTCTATAATGAACTCCTGTTAAGTTAAAAAAGAAGAATAACTAAAGCGAATCGAAACTAATACTAATAATTGCAAAATTTCATTTCTTTCACATCTTTTACTAAATTCTGTGTTTAAGTATTCAGTTTTTTCAGTGGCCCTAAGGACACGTTTGAAATTTGTGACTGTCAGCCAATAAACTCACCAAAATATCCAGCATCAAATTTATCGATGTTGAATAGTTTTCCACTACGTTTCGGTATCTCTGGATGTCTTAATGACCATCTTCGATCATCATCAGTCACCACATCGATTTTGTTAAATAGATTATCGCGTAAATGATAAACATTCTCTGAATCAGGAAATTTTCCAGACATGCCTTTAATAAATTAATTAAATTTTTCTGTTACGAGAAGATTCTTCTCATACGACTCATTTGTTGATTCAAATACCTGTAAGGACGACTTCTTCACCAGGTGGCGGCGACGTCATACAACGGCCGCCGTTAATTCTATTATTCTCGGTCATTTTCTCTTAAACACTTTTACGGGGATGTATCAGAAAGGCGCGAGAGTTTTAACGGATCGCTAGCTTGTGAAGTTGAAAAGAGTTTTTGCATTTGCTTTATATTCATCTATCTGAATTAATTGAATTTGAATACAATAAAAATTATTAACAGTATTTGTCATCCTTTCTATGAATTAATTAGTTCTCTTCATAATAAAAACAGCTATTTCATGCTGAATGCTTTTTTGAAAGACTTGTAATGATTTGCAGCCGACTGAACAATTGCATCACATTAAATGACAAAGGTATGCTCGATTCAAAGTTGTTTTATCTCATAAATTCAGAGTTCCTCTATATAATATTAAATTTGATTTATGCTGAATTTTCATAGGGAGCATAATAGCTAAATAGACAATTTTAATTGGTAATCTAAGTTTATTTGAAGGATCAGAACAATAGGAATAATGCAGCTAAATTCCAATCTGAATATCTATTTAATAATCAAACATTTCGGCTATTTCGGATGACCTTTATTCATTCTACTTTTATGCTAGAACAGTTAATGTTTCGCCCTAAGTCACTGCTTCTTCAGAGCTTCATCATTTCATATACCAAAATTTACAGCGAAATTGATGAAGTCACTTCGTAATAACCGTAATAACTAAACAAATGGAATTATGAACTTTCTTGTGAATTTGTACGCTACAATCGTGCATTTTTTATAGTTGTGATCGTTATAATCAAGTTCTACTGTACAAAGTTTGTTTATCAAATTTATAATCAAATAGTGAACCATAAAATTTACATCTTGATGATCACACCGACCCCAGTATTTACATTATTTTAATTGAGCATCTAATATGGTTTTAAATGATCAAAACAATAGAAGTGATTTTAATATTACATAGTAAACAAATGTTGATGTAGGTATCAGTGAATATTAACATTCAATCCGAGCAATTCGAGCGTCATCTTCATCTTCATCTTCATCTTTATCTCTAAGGAGTTGCTTGGAAGTTACAATCAATTCAAACGAAAATCCACATCTGCATCTTCTCCCCAGCCAAGTAAGCAAATCCTTAAAAAGTGAGGATGCTTGAATTGCCATTTTTTTTCATCGATATTCATAAAGGGTGAGAAGAAGATGAAGATGAAGAGTTGCGTTTGATTTGCTCGGGATATTACTTTGTTATGATTATGATATTATGGTACATTCAATATACCAAATGTTGTAGGTATTGTGCCTTTTTCCACACCACCCACGAGTTAAGCCACAGATTGTCCTTTTTTCAAGTGGTATCCTCTGTAGGCCTAGTCCACTTGTTAGTAAAACCAATAAACCACACGCATTTCTAGAATACCAATATAGCTACTACTGTAAGTCCCATAAATATTAAGCTACCATGCAAAACTTAAAAGATATTTGTAAATATATTTGGGTAAAAAAGTCAAGAAAACAATATCAACTACCCCATCACCACTATAGCCATTTCACCATGGATTGCCGTCATCTCTCCTAATCGCACGATGTCAAACTTACTGTTTTTCCTGAACCTCTCCGATAGAGTTGTGCCGTCCCCCAATACTCATCATCATGGATGGTACTGGTTTACGGCTACCACACAATCACTAAATCACTTCACTAATTGTTCACAATTCACAAGCAATTACACTTGCGCACTAACACTAAACACAATCACGGAGACACTGGCCTTTTCTTCAATTAAATTGCTAGATTTGAAAATTTTTGGTGTTAACTAGTCAATGTCTGGAAGACAACTGATTGGGAAACCTGTAACAATCATTGAACAAACGACATTATACAATTTTGTTCCGTACGTATTATTGTTATCAACAACAAAACAGACTTGTCCATGAGTGTTTCGTACCAACGTTACGTTTCGATTCAACATACAGGGTGATTTTAAAGTCCCTTTAAACATTCAAACCTCATCATTCCTATGGGGAATAGAGTTGGCAAAATTTTCAATGTTTTTTTTTCTCGATGACAGCACTTCAGTGACCCCTAATATATAAATCAAATCGGCTCTATTTTTGATTAACTATACATGGTTTGAAGGTTTAAAGGAATTTCACAGTCACTCGGTACAATTAATTTAGTAGTCTGTTGTAATAATGTCCGTACAGGTGTTTATCATTGGTCAGAGTTCAAAATTTTCCAGAATTTTCAGGAAAAATTCTACCAATGGCGTAACTACAAATTTTGTGGCTACAAGTTTCGTCGATATATTTTTTTCAAAGCTCTTGTCCTCCTCTACAACTGTGCCACGCCGCGGTGGTGTAGGCTTAACACATGTACGGGCAGTTTATTTAGATCCAGGATGGTGGCTTTTTGCTATTACTATGTATGAAGGTCTTTGAATGTCCTAAGCTAACATTATGAAAGACAATTGTTGTTTTCTTTAAGAAACACAAAATTGTTTAGGAAAACACTGAGAACAAGCTATTGAATCGGTAATTGAAAACATAATAGAATTATGATTGAATAAGCTTTATTAAAAACTTTTAGTAATATTTTACAAAAATTGTGTACAGTTATATTTTCAAAATAATATTATAGTTTTGGGGAAATATAAGATACTGAAGGAATTATTCCGAGGTATACTAAAGAACGTCCCCGTCTTCGTCATCGTGACAATGACTTTTTTGACAATTCCTTTGAGCAAGTCTTCACCATGGTCTTCCTCTTAGTCTTCTCCCCACCCATTTACAGTTTACAAACTCACAATCAGTCAATAGTAGATAAGCATAGAAATATCCCGCTTAGAGTCTTGTGGGCGGAATCAGCACGTCCGTAAGGACGTCCACTACCGTAAAAATCATCAAGCTAAGATGACACTGGAGATGACGAAGACGGAGACGTTCTTTAGAATCTCTCGGATTGTTTCAAATGCTGTTCTGCTAATTAGCTGGTGTTATTGTACCAGCCCATAAATCAATGGCTTCAGCAACTTTAGGATTCTCTAACATTGTAATATGATTGCCATTAAACACCTTAATATCAATTGTTTGATTACAATATTCCGATAAACGATAATCATCTGTTGTGTCATTTAAAAGTAACACATTTGGTTTATATAAAGTAATGCTTGTTTTCTGTAATTTCAATTCTGGTTGATAATTTCTTGCAGCTAGCACTCGTTTATATAAAGTTATAGCCATTTTACGTAAATCTTTTGGAGGATATGGTGAATCTTTCGGTAAAATTTTTTCCATTATATCTAGACGTTCATCCATTGATTTACAGTTCAGTAGACTTTCCTAAAAATTTGGAAATATTGTAAAATCTTATGAAAAAATTCCAGCCAATTACCTGATGATTTTTGATGATTCTTTGTGGTATATATGTTGACATTACATAGGATAAGAAATCCGTCTGAAAGGTATCCTCACTGTTTCCGGTTGTAGATCTTATTGTCAGTAATTTCGAAAGCAATTCCGGACCACCATCTAAACATACTACACGACCATAATATCCCCGAGTTTCTAATAATTTGATCACTTCAAGTGCTATAGCGGTACCGTAAGAATAAGCGACGAAATGGAACGGTTCCGATTTCTTAACACATTTTAAAATCACCTGTTGTTGTAATAAAATTTGGTTTATTTGAGAAACGAAAACACAAATTATAATATTACCGGTAGTAATTCAGCCGCCATTTCTGGAATAGTATCTTTTGAATTTTCCGTTTGGTATTGAACACTAGTTGCTGGACTTAGGAGATTATTACTAAGTGGTAATAAGATTGTAGCAACGCCTTCAATGCTAGGAAAAAATAGAATATCGCTTGAATCATTTTGATGTTTTTGTTGCTTTGTTTGAAGTTGTATTAATTTGGGCTGCTCTTGGCCCGACACATTATCAACAGTTTGTGGTATTAACATTTCGAAACCATATAATGATTTATCGTGAATTATGATTTTTGTCCCATTATCATCAGATTCATTTTCTTGTATAACATATAATTTAGAAAAGGTCATTTTACGTATCTCTTGTGGACTTAGAATAATTTCAAATTGGCGTTCTAGTGTTTGTTTTATGTCAACAGCTGTCATTGAATCCATACCTAATTCCGCTAATGGTGAATGTAAGCTAATTGTTTTTAAGTCTTTTATGCCCAAAATTGCTGCCACTTTTTCGACAGCATTTGTACACTCACACTTATTATCTTCTCGAGTGGCCAGAATCATACTCGATACAATTAGATGATTTTGCCTTAGAAGTACATCTAAAACCTGTAAACAATTTGCAATACTTTGTTGTAATGTACCAGCAGTGTTTTTATTTATATAACTCTCGTGCATTTTAGCAACAATACCAACATCACCAATGGCACCCCATTCAATTGCTAATGCTGGATAGCCATCCTGTTTACGTTTCTCACAAATACGTTCCATAACACTGTTCGCCATACCGCAATTTGTTTGACCAACATTACCAATTCCACATGAAATTGATGAAAATATAACAAAATCACGCAATTCTGGACATCTTTCACGGGTTATTTCATCTAAATAATGTGTCGCATAGGCTTTCGGAGCAAATGTAGTACGAAATGTTTCTTCGGTTTGATTTTCAAAAACTGCATCCTGTAGTACGGCAGCTAAATTGAAGATTGATTGGATGGGGCCTAATTCCATTGCTTCTATAATCAACTGTTCACAACCTGATTTGATTGAAATAGCAGCTGTTGAAACTAAAACTGATACACCATAGGAGCGCCAAACTCTGCCAAAATTTTTGAAGATACTGTACAGCTAGAATGGTGACTGCAGTAAGACGTCCTTACCTTATCCGAGACGCCTGATATCCAGTTTGGACTCCTTTTCTTGATGTAAGAACTAGTTTTCTGGCACCACGTAACACTAACCAGTCAGCCAATTCTAATCCAAAGCCACCTAGACCACCCAAAATAACAGCAGTTTTGTCAGAATCACATCGAAATCTATAACAATACTCAGTGAAACCATTACTTCCAAAAAATTTTTATTCGCATTACCTTGGCACGCACTTCATTGTGATAGGTGTCGGTGGGACAATTCGTTCTTCTTCCTCGTCTCGAATTTTAATTATAACTTTCCCAATATGTTTACCGGATGTCATGTATCTAAATGCTGCCTCAATTTAGTCTTTTTCAAAAACAGTTCTGGTTAATGGTTGTACAGAACCATTGGCTATTCCCTCATTTAATAGTCGTGTTAATTCCATTTTAACAGATGGACTTGATGCAAGAAAACGGTCAAGCATAACACCATTAAAATTGGCTTCCTTTTCAATCAACAGCAAATGCAGTGGGTTATCAGTTTCAAAATCAAATCTTCCAATTTCTAAAAATTGCCCACCTCGTGCTAAACACCGTACTGATGCTAATAATTTATCTTTAGTCAGTGAATTTAGAACAAAATCAACACCACGACCACTTGTCTCATGATACATCATGGGTTCAAAGCTTGTATCACGTGAACTTCCAATATGATTATCTATCGAGAGAATCCATATTGACCTTCTGTTTTTGTACAAAGGTAGAAAAATCAAAGGACGTACCTGTGAGTTGGGCAAAACGTTTTTTAAGAAATTCACGTTTCTCCTGTGTACCAACAGTTGTGAAAATTGTACAACCGTGATGTAAACATAGACTGATAGCAGCTTGACCAACACCACCAGCTCCTGAATGAATCAAAATACTGTCGCCAGGTTTTATTGACGATCTCTAAAATGCAATTTGTTTACTAATGCAAGATTTTGCAGTTTATCTTCCTTTAAATAAGTCTACCATGAAAATTGCGAAAATCACAGTAGCATAAACTACCGGTACTGTAGCAGCATCTTCCATTGTCCAATGATCAGGTATTGGCCAAAGCATATATTTATCAGCAACGAAAAGGTTTGACATACCAGCTCGGTCACCTATACCCATAACACGTTGACCACTAATTTGGAGGAAAGGAAGAATGAGTCGAACAAACAGTATGTTTAGAGACTTACGCTGAATTTCTACCAACAAATTCAATACCTTGTGAGAATTCTCCACGATGTCGTGCAACATCTGCAGCTTGGATCAACCCTGAGGCGATCATAATATCTCGGAAATTGAGGGATGCGTAGTATACCTGAAAGTTACAAGAATTTGAATCAATGCCGAAGAGGCCGATAGACAACAATTATGAAACTGGCGCAATATTTTCAACACTTTTATGGACTTACATGGACTAGTTCTTCTTCTTGTTCTAGTGTCATATTAATTGTTAAGGGTCCCTGTATCCATCTCAAGCTGGATAAATCACCTTTAACTAAAGTGTTAGCAACACAATGCTCACATTCGGTTTCACCGAGACCAACTATTTTAAAACGCCTATATGAACCCCATTTTGAATTTTGATAAACATTGATAGCCAAAGATTGTCTTAATTGTTTTTGATAGAATTGGTCATTTATGTTGAATTCTGGTGCTGTATTGTCATTAATCAATACAGCACGTGTATTACCAGTACCGGGCTCTTTACGTATGCAATTTATTAAGCCTAATATCCCATTCTGTGGTTGATTTTGTGCATAAATTATAACATCTCTGTTATTTTTCAACAGTTCTTGTAGTTTTGGTAACCATGCAAATGTCTTTAAATCGTGAACATTAACAGTTACAGGATCTTTTTTACTACTTGTTGTTAATTTTCGACACAAGATCAATTTTCCTTCATCATTTGTATAAATTGTCAAGATACTAACACTACAATGTTCGAATTGTGATGGGTGGAAATCCAACGATTCGCGTGATAACAGATAACCGTCTTCTCGCAGAGCTGTTATAGCTTGATTTAGCACCTAAATTTGGCAAAAGAATCATGAATCAGTACAAAATTGGTCTTGATTTTCGAATTTTTGTGAAGACTAACTTTACAACGATTCAGTATATTCGTACCAACTATTAAATAACAGTCAGTCTCTAGAGCTAAATCTCTATCCTCTACTGTAACATTAACAAGATCTAATTGTCTTTTAGTGAAAACGTTAATATCCGGTTGAACTGAACGCAAATCAGATAACGCATCATAAATAATTGGTGCTAGCAGTTTGGCATTTGATTCTACAGCTTCATCGAATAATTCTACAACTTTTACTTTAATCATTGGTAAATTCTCCAAAGCCAATTGGATATTAACTCGTACAGCATCGTATATATTTAAATGGGCTTCGAATGGTACAAATTCATGCAGTTCCAACATCGGTTCTTTTGGTGGTCGTTTTCGAGCCATTCCAACCGTTTTTACATTACGAATCTCGACACCTCCTGATCTAAAAGATGCTAAAGATTAAAAATTTTTTGGTAACTAAAGGTCTAGTCTCACCACATAGGAACGTATTAGACGCGGAGCGGCGCCGGTCAGAGAGTTTTGAATTCTTATATGTCTGATCGGTGTCGGTACGCACCGCTCCGTGTCTGATCCGTTCCTATGTGGTGAAACTAGACCTTAATCAGTAACCGTTACTTGATAATGCCAGCGTCTTTATAGACATAAACTGGTACTTGTTTGTCTTCACCACACGATTTTACATAATTTAAATGTTCAGTTGCATCAATCGATAAATGTTTTATGATAACAGGAACATAAAAGCTACGATTGTCGGTTTGTAAAATGCACATCTGAAGCATGTCATCCATAAATGTAACCCAATTATGGTTCCAATGGATTTTACCAAATGAAGCATTGTGTGTACATTCGACAATGCTGCGAAACTCACCTCTATAGACAGAAAACGCATTCAATTAAATCTCTGGTGTTGTAAAGTTAGGTACTTACGAGTAGTGATAACCGCGAAGTCGTAATTCTTTATAAATATCTTCAGTAGTTAATTTTAAAGAAATTTCGTCGTTTTGTAGAACAGGCAGTGGCAAAGCTAATTGATAGTTTTCAATTTTGTCAGTTACAAAGACTTGACCAGAAACTACCACTGTATCACTTTCTATGACCTAGAAAACAATATGGAGACCCTATGCAAAGGGCAAGAGAAAATCTAAGTTGATTACCTCAAAATATCCGTACGTAGAATGTAGCGAAACACTCATTTCCAATTTTCTTTCATTGGAAACATTTGTAGCCCTTAAGAAACGACAGTTATTGAAGACAATCTTCATACTATCTAAATCTACACCTAGTTTTGCTGATAAGGCTTTCCAAACTAGATACAAATAACCAGTTGCTGGAAATAGATTTCTTCCTGAAATTTCAATGAATATCAGCACCAGAAAAACTTTAAGGCTCTACAGTTTTACCATCGACAACGTGACCCGAAATATAAGAATCATTTTCGAAATTTATATCAATTTTGGTTGTTTCTAATGATCTTTTTGGTTCATATTTTAGCACAGGCCATGATTTTGAGTGTTCCCACTGAATAAATGGCGAAATCATCGGTGTTGATCGACTTACTGGATAATCAACTTTTGGATAAATTTGTGCTAGATCCATATTACAACCCAAATTGAATAAACTGAAACAGTCACAAATTTCAAAAATTTGTTTATTAAACAATTTCAAACGTATACTTTCCCAGATTTTCAAGTAATACAACAGTTGCGTCAGTAGATTCTATTTCTTTGAAGTTAATTGTTGTAGCTTTATTGTTGGAGTCGGTTAATTGTCCATTACCGATTTCAAGGATTATCGAACTTTTTGCGACGTCTTGAAAGATCCTTGGTAATGGAAACACGTTATAAATGGAATCTAAGAAGAATTTAGCTGAAGCAAATCTGCTCGCATTCGTTGATAACCATCTAGAAGGTCGTAGTTTAGGTTGAGTCAAAATATCGGAAATAGTTTGCAAAAGTTTCGGTTCTGGATTGTCTGCAGTACAATAAACTCTTGATGCTATTTGATAGACACAGTCAACAGTTTCTTCTAGTGTTAAACAGTTTTCAAAATATCCACAAATGAATTCATCTAAACCACAACCTAATGTAAATTCTGGCTGGATATTTAATGCTTTCAACAGGTCTGCAAAAGCAATTTGTACTGCTAAGTTGCCAATAATTTCATCAAAAACAGGATTTGTTCCGTTGGTTTCTTTATTTTCTACAATACTCTTCCAGTTTACTTTTTTTGTCGCTAAAATATCATGAACCTTCTGTAGAGACTGCAAAAATATTGGAATCTCTTTCAAATCGTGATAAACTTTAATCCAATTATTCGAGAAACTACTAAACATGAGATACAACGCTCGTTTTGTCCTACCGTGGAAGTAAACAGATCTCTGGATCTCTTTGTGTTTTGTCAAAATCGTATGACCACGATAGTGATGACTTTCAAAATTCTTACTAAATATTTGATGATACAATCGAATATATTCTTGATCTGATTTGTATTCATTTAGCGCATCTAGAAGTGCAGTAACTGCTTCTTGAGTTCTACCACTAACACAAACTAATCTTGGTATATTATCCTCTGGTATGCCACAATTAACTTTCATTTTCGTAATCCCATGGAGGAGGGTATGGGAATTTGCACCACCCAAACCGAAGTTATTGATGCCTAAAATTTGGAATTAAAAATGATTTCTTTGTTTATTATTATAGTGACATATATACCAAAAAGTCCTCCATCGTGGAGTATTGGCATATGCTCTGCAACAACTTGTATGCGACCTTTCTCTATAGCTTCAAGCCCTGGCCGAGCATTAGTATAATGAGCATTAGCTGGAACTACTCCTTCGTTCATTGCTAGCAAGATTTTCACCAATGAGACTAGACCAGATGCATGTTCAGTATGACCAACATTCGATTTTATTGATCCAACCAACAAGGGAGTTACACGATTTTGGCAAAATACAGCATCAATAGATTTAAGCTCTTCGGGATCACCAACACGTGTTGCTATTAAAGTAAAAGGGTAAATAGCCAAATTTCTTAATTTAATAGGTACTTACCGGTGCCGTGTACTTCTAAATACATTACATCTGCTGGATTTATCATACACTCTTCATAGAATTCATTAAAAAGTGTCGCCTGTCCTTGATTTGATGGATATGTAATACCTTGTGGTTTAAAACCATCACAATTCGATTTGCAATGAATCACTTGTCCATAAATACGTCTAGCATCTCTTGCTTTTTGTAGAAAAACAGCACTACAGGCTTCAGAACGGACGTAACCGGCAGCGTTGGCGTCAAAAGTGGCACAAATACCTCTTTTACTTAAAGCACCAAGTCTTTAGCAAACAAAAATAAAAAAAAATGGATTAATCTTAAAAAGCCTTTGTAATGAAGATTACCTAGCAAACTGAAGAGTAAGAAATGGATGAAGACAAAGATTGACACCAATAACTATAGCAGCATCAACATGTCCATTTCGAATACTTCTATAAGCTTGTTCTAGTGCATGTAAAGAACTACTGCAAGCTGAATCAAGATTATGAGATGGACCATTTAGTTTCAAAGAATAACTGACTGTATGTGATAACATTGATCTTGTTAACCTGTTAATATATTTTCGTTTTTTTTTTGCAAAATGCTACAAAGACATGTTTTGAAAGATCTACCCTGTAATGGCGAAGTTCTGTTCTTGTTGATTTTCGAAGCACCACCCTGCTTCAGATTCTGACCAACCGGAAGCTACATAAACACCAGTTCTTGTACCTACCAACTCAGATGGATGATAACCAGCATCCATAATAGCTTCATATGTTCTTTCTAAAGTCATACGCACCATTGGATCCATTATCATAGCTTGTCTATAATGGATTCCTGCGTAGTAGTGCGAAATTAGTCTTCTTTTGGAAATTCATTAAGTAAAACTTACCAAATATCCAGCATCGAATTTATCAATACTGAACAACTTTCCTCCACGTTTCGGTATTTCTGGATGTTTTAATGACCATCTTCGATCATCATCAGTAACCATATCGACTTTATTGAGAAGATTATCACGTAATTGATAAACATTCTCTGAATCAGGAAATTTTCCAGACATCCCTTAAATGCATTAATGAAATGTGTAATAGGGAGTGGGGATCATCCTATATAAGGAGTGATGCATGTATGGAGAAGGACAATAAAAGTTAAG
>JAZBHA010001823.1:0-14296 GCA_037464855.1 Iselma pallidipennis | reverse complement strand
TATGACATAACACTTTTCAAGTGTCTTAATTATTAAATTATACACTCCGATGGATTTCTTAATCAAATTTTTAATTTAACTTTTAAAAGTCAATAAGCTGATATTCACAATATTTTTCCGAAGACTATAAATGGAGGCGATAGAAAGTGGGACCAACTATAACTATATGTGATATTGTCCAATAAGAGAGCTTGTTTTCTGCAATAGTTAACAATAAAAAATTATAATTTACAATCCTAAACAGCTCTCAAATGAAATGTAATATCTTAAGATTTCTAAGAAATCGCAGCTGTATTTTTGCAAACAATGTAACGAATATTGAAATGTTGTTTAATAAGTATTAGAATCAGTGACGGAAATCAAATTAATTGTCAAAAAAATACTTTTTAGTCATATGATTTTTATTTTCTTCAAAATCAGATTGCATTTGCCAATGAAACGTTCAGAAAATCTCTATCAGATTGTTTGTCAAGGAATACCATCCTTATATATAAATTATTAGGTTCGTGATAGTGATAGGCAACGTTTAATCGATGTTGATAAAACATAGATGTTTCTAAAAATCCGATAATTGATAAACATTCATATTTATCGACTATCGATGCAGATCGGTGATTTGGATTTCTTCATAATATGGATAGTTGACCATAAATGATGATCCATAAAGGTATTTTACCAGTGTTTCAATAACTATGGAATTTATATTTTCGGGATACCATCCTGGAACCCAGGTAAAGGAAGTCTGCTGAGTACAAGAAAATTATAAATTATCCATCAGTTACTAGGGCTGGGCCCGCTCTTCGGTATATCGATATGACTTTTACATTTTATGTGTCTATCGAATATCGAATTATCGATAGTTATTGATATATCAAATAAAGGATGCATGATATCGATAATTTATGTTGACAGCTATCGATATTTTCTTATATGTATATCGGTAACTATTCACACATAGGCATACATATTTAGATAAAAAGCGTGGATCGTTAAGACTGGAAATAGTTAGGTATTTAGTTTTGTCGATATGTCAAGTCAAGTCAAAAAAGTCTTTATTTAAATTTCTTAAGATATTACATTTTAATTGATCTTAAATCTATCCTGCGTTGGACCGATTTAGGCTTTATAGCCTCTTCAGCGATATGTCAATAAAATATCCGCATTTTATTAACATTTTAGTTATCGATGTATGGATATTGTCGAACATCGGAATATCGATATCAAAATTCCAATATCGCCCAGCCCTATCATTTTTTGAAAGAGCCACAATCTCTCCCGCAACATAAAAAGTTAGAAAAGCTAAATTTTCCAAATATTGTTTAAGGAAGAAGCCATACACCAAAATTAAAACAAATGTAAAACAGAAAAAAAGGAGGCTGAATATTTTTTAAAATATACCTAATGTGAAGTTAGACTTAATCATATTGTTGGTGTTATAAATTCTAGAAAGCCCTCTTTAAAATTAAATTTGAAGAAAATTTCTATTAGAATATCTGTTAAGGAATGCCATGGGCGATGGTTAATCGATGTTTTGGTTCTAAAAATCCGACGTTTTATAAATATACACATTTGCCGACTATCGATGTAGATCGGTGATTTGGAATTCAATGTTCAACGTCTATGTTGTATTCCATGTCCCATCTATAATTATTATTACTGATCATTATTAATTATTATATTACTCACATGTAGGTACTGCTCCTAATAAATTTACGGGATGTGACAATTACGTGTTGATATCACATCGAGGTAGACGACTTTTCCGTCAACTGCCATATAAGAATTCTTTGTATGATTAGATTTGTGGTTCTGAAAAGAACCGATTTATTTCCTGCGACATCAAAATGCCGCCGCCGTCATTGATAATTCTAGGACTTTTTAACCACCAAAACCATACAAGGTTCTGCCTTGTCGTTTTAAAGCATAAACAACATCCATTGCAGTGACAGTTTTGCGTTTAGCATGTTCGGTATATGTTACAGCATCTCTGATGACATTTTCTAGAAATACTTTCAATACACCTCTTGTTTCTTCATAAATTAGTCCAGATATACGTTTAACACCACCACGTCGAGCCAATCTTCTAATAGCTGGTTTTGTTATGCCTTGAATGTTGTCACGTAAAACTTTACGATGTCGTTTTGCACCACCTTTTCCCAATCCTTTACCACCTTTTCCACGACCAGTCATTTTGATATAAAATTTTCTATGCTGTCCAAATCTACAAGACACACAACGTCCAGATCCAGATAGTCTGAAACTAAATTGACCAGGTTTTCGCCGTATTTATTTATGGTGTTCCTAAACCACGCCTATATGTACAACAATGTGCAGTAGATTCCTACAGGCCACGCCTTTACCTAGGTAATAAAAACGCGTAACATATGGTGAAAATCTTCATTTCATTCTGTTTGTGGTTGTGGTTGTTCTGTGTGCTCGTTATTAAAATGGCTCGTACAAAACAAACTGCCCGTAAATCAACCGGTGGTAAGGCTCCACGTAAACAACTAGCTACAAAAGCTGCTCGTAAAAGTGCACCAGCTACTGGTGGAGTGAAGAAACCACATCGTTACCGTCCTGGTACAGTTGCTCTGCGTGAGATTCGTCGTTACCAGAAAAGTACAGAATTACTGATCCGTAAACTACCATTCCAACGTTTAGTACGTGAAATTGCTCAAGATTTTAAAACTGATCTACGTTTTCAAAGTTCAGCAGTAATGGCTCTCCAGGAAGCCAGTGAAGCATATTTGGTTGGTTTATTTGAAGACACCAATTTATGTGCTATTCATGCTAAACGGGTAACAATCATGCCAAAGGACATCCAATTGGCTCGTCGAATTCGAGGCGAACGTGCTTAAATAGAAAAAAAATTGAATACAGATGACAACAAAATAATTGAAAAATATGTTTTAAATCGGTTCTTTTCAGAACCACAAAACTGATCGAACAAGGAATTCTCGATAACAGATAATCATAATACATATGTATTGTTATACATATTATTGATTTTCAATTAAAAATTAGTAGTAGAAAAATCTCTGTAGAAAACACGGGTATAGGAACCATGATTTAATTCAATTTATTACCTTTTAAAGTTTTGTAATCTTTGATTTGAAAAGTTATCTTTTTAAGCTCCGTTGTCATTTTCACATGTACCTATATGTATAGTTCGTCTAGCCAAATAGTGGTATTTGGCTTATTGACTCTTGGCTTGTAAATCTTCACTTGTTACTTTCACAATTGAATGTTGTATTTGCAAATAAACACTGGTAGAGTAATAAATCATAGAAGGGTCTGCAATCTCTCTACATCTGTTTGGAACAAGTAAAGACGACAATGTCTTTCAATTGTGAGGGTAACAAGCGAGGATTTACAAGCTAATAGTCACTGGGTCATAAAACCACTACGGCCATAGCAAAACTATACTGTAATTGTGGCTGCTGCTAATATATTTTGTTGATAGGGCGCTTGCTTATACCTCTAACGTACAGAGGGTACTTTTGTGTAAATTTTGTAAGAGAAACCGTTTCGGTCAGATTTTTGAATGTGGCCGATAGTTTTCGGCCAACGTTTTGATTTGATTCGTTAGTCGGTAATCCAGCTCTGTTTCAAAGTATCTGGAGCCAATTTTACTAAACATGTGCCGATCCTGTTTTTAACCCTAGTGGTAAAATTCAATTATTGTATAATTGCAGTTGAATGGTTGTAAAAACCAATTTATTTTGTGTCGTTTTCTCTGGTTTATATCATTAACTGTTCTATGGTTGTTAATTCTGTATGGCCACTTATACGCACAGTGTATTATAAGATAGGTGGTCTGACTGCTTATCTAGCCAATAGTAGGATCTTGGCCCGAAACGCTCACATAGGGTTTTCGTACTTAAGTTACCTTTATTGCATCTTATTTTTATAAAGCCCTGCTTTTTCTAGAGATTCTTCGATATAATTCGGCAGGCAGGTTGTGTTATACCAATGATCATCCTACGATAATAACTTTCCTCCTGTGATTATATAAAATGTTATTACTATATAAATTATTAAAGCCTACAGTAAGATTTTATATCTATGATATTGACTTTAATTCTCGTCCAATTAATAAGATTAGTAATAATAAAACTAACATTATACCTGATAGTTTTATTATTATTTTATATCTATATTCTGCCTAAATGAAAATTATCAAAAATTAACAATAGAAAATAATTAGTCTAAGATCCCTGTCACACGGGCAAAAACCTTGGTTCTCAATTTGCCGTGTTACAGCACACAATATTCAATTAATGAGCGGTGAAACTTTATTTAGTAAATTGGCTATTCAGAACTCTATTTAGGTAAATTGTGTCAACTACGCATGCGCGGCATCTAAAAGCATGGCTGCCATCGGCTGTTTGTTCAAGAAACACCAATGAAATAGAAGGGTTCTTCTATTTGATTCATCATGAGAAACACACACAATATACACTATACACATGACAATCTACCACATTTCTACGCTTTGCGCGTGCATTAATTGTAATTGTGAAACCCCCGTGTGTCAGGGTACAATTCACCAATATTTCAATTTGTAGTGACTTTGTCGTTAAATTACAATGTATTTTGCCCGTGTGACAGTGGTCTAAGGTTAATCCAAATTGATAATATTTGAGAGCTCTTCAAACTACACTGAAATAGATGAAACTTTTGACAGTATTTTTGAAGAACTTGGAGCTAATATCGCGTTTTATTTATCTGGTTTTATTTTGAAAATGTTATTAAACTTAATAAGTTGTATTACCTATAACCTTGTATACCTAGAACAGCACATTAGACTTCAATAATGTATTGTACAATAGGTATGTCCAATCTATAAGACTCAAGTCTGGCTAAATTATCCAAATAAATACTTATTCAATTTGTTAAATATAACTGAAGAGATTTTGTTAAAACATAATAGGGGTATTCACATATGTGGGATTATAAAACGCGGTGTTGTAAATCATGTGATTCAGTGTTACCAACATTAAAAAAATAAAAGTTTGAAAACAGCCTCTGTTTCTTTCCTACATAATTTATTAATAACTAATTAATTGATAAAAATTATTGTCTCCTTTGCAATCCAATTTTAACTCCATTAGCTGACTTAAGTACAGTTTCAGCTGTCAATTCTAGTTTATGTTCCGGTATCGCTGGTATTAATTCAAAATTTCTTATAATTTTGGAAATTGTACTTTTCATTTCCAACATTGCAAACTTTTGTCCTGAAATTGAATTTTTTTTAGAAAACAAATTTAAAAGAATTTAAAAATTATTACCAATACAATTCCTAGGACCTGCACTGAATGGTATATAAGCATAAGGTAATTTACCATCGATATTCTTAAATCGGCTTGGATTAAATTCATCAGGATTTGTAAAATATGCTGAATTTCGATGTATACCGTAGGCAAAAATTGAAAACGTTATCCCGGCAGGAATTTTAAGGCCGCCTACAAAAGAAAGGGAGGCCATACATACAAGCTTTTTGTTTCAACTTTTATAAGTTTTCATACCAAATCCGATATCTTGATCAGTCTCTCTAGAATAAAATGGTACAGGTGGATACAATCTCAAAGATTCTTTAATTACTTGTTCTAAATACTTCATATTCATCAAATCTTGATATTTAACGGAACATTCGGACAAATCACCAAAAATCTCGACTTGCTCCTGATAAACGCGTTCCTAAAGGTACTTTTTTTTTAATCAGTGCTCACTAAGTCTGCCCCTCACTTCACATGTGATTTTGAAAATAGTAGTAGTAGTAGTGTAAAATATAATATCTTGATATTAAAATAGATGTACTAAACAAATAGGATCTGTTCCTAAAGAGAAAGACCCAGGTAAGATTGTACAATGTTATAAATTAAAATTGTCTATTGTTGCTGCTGTGGTAGAGAAACACTTTTGTTGTATCCTGCCACAAAATAATTTGACTTATAAGCAAATATTTACAAACATTCTACGGGCACTATACATGGTATTCTATCATATCCCAATAGTTCCTACAAAGTATGGGAGTCGTAGTACTTAATGTCTCGCTTCACTACACGGTTCATACACTGCTATCAACTGTATTGCTCTTGGCACTATTTTCAAAATCATATGGTATACATTTACACGTTTTAGACAAGGAAATACCACTGCTTTGATTTGGTATCCTGACCCAAAAGTGCAAGCTAAAATTCGTTGAACTATTCTTATTATTATTATTTTGCAATTACCTGAATATCATGATGATGGGCAAGACAATATAACGAAAAACTAATTCCTGATGCTACAGTATCGTGTCCTTCAAACATAAAAGTGTCGACTTCTTCACGAATTTCTTCATCAGTCAATGGATGGCCATCAACCGTTGCATCAATCAATAAATCAAGAAAGGCTTGTTTCTTCTTTATACCCATAATATGATTGCTGTCACTATTTCGACACTGTTTCTGTTCTTTACGATGTTTAATTACATTTAAACTATAATGATGAAGTATATTTAATGCTTGCTTTTCAATTGAATAATTTTTCGTAAATCTATATAAAACATGATACATTTCAATTGGTGATACACTTCGTTCAACTATAATACGACACATTTCCTTTACACTTTGTACATAATTGGAGCCCTTATTAGTTTGGGCATTGATGGATGTTCCCATTGCAGTTTCTTACATAGAAATTATATAGGTACACATCAATCAAAATATATTGTTTTAGAAAAATTATTGCAAGTTTACCACAAATTATATCGAGTGTACATAAAGTAATTAATGGCTCAATATTAACGCTTTTATTAAGGCTATTATTAAATTTTTCTACCAATATATTGCCGGCTGCTTCAAAAATATCAATAAATTGTTCTAAAATTTTGAAATGAAAAGCTGGTGTTATGATACGACGATGTTTCTTCCATTTTACTCCTGTTTATTAGAAAAAAATACACAAAAACCTAAAATAACCAGCCGAATTCTACGACAGGTGTTCGTTCACATCAATCATTCTTGTTACTTTAACAGAAATATTTATTGTGGCGAGATCTTCATTTCTAGATAGTTGTTTAAAAATGGTGACGAGATCTGTCACGGAATCAAACAGCAGTTTATCTTCCGGTTAGTGATGTGGATAATCTCTAGTAATCTGTTGTAGAAGTCGGCCGAATAGTTTATTAGAAAACTTAAATACCAACCTGTACTTGTTAATAAACCAGTCCCTAACCATGAATGTAAATTTTTATATGCTGGTGATTTATTTAAAATTGTTGGACTACTTAATAGAAATTCAATGAGTTTATAATCAGTAACAAATACTAATTTACGTATTGGTCCAATATTAACTTTGATAATACCATTACAAATTCGAGAATATTTTAATAAAACATTCAATAGAGCTAGAATATTTTTGTAGAGTTTTTCAATCTAGACCTTTATTGAAGAATTACTTACTTTTTGTATTTCGGATTTCCAATGCATTACCTAGTAATGGTAATCCTGGTGGACTTGATAGTTTCTTATAAAATTGTCTCTTTTTACTTAAATTGTTAGACCACCAAATTGTTGTGAGAATCAATATAGCAAAAATAACATAGAATTCTATCCAAAAAGTCATATTTTTGTGACAACGCTGGTAATTACTTTCGCAATAATATTTAACTAACTAAATGTGATTCTGATTATATCGTAATGTTTTGTCTATAATATTAATAAGATTTTTAAACCAACTATGCTTAGTTATCTGTTAATTATTGATTTTTTTCTTTTTAATAAGATAAAACACAAAATTATTTATAGTATTTTTGAAAAATCAGACTTATCTATCATCGTTATCACATCTCGAAATATTCCTCGTAACGATTCCGTCTTGATAGTTCCAGTGCTGGACAAAATGCTTTCGAATTCTAAATACATGATGTCACTGAACAGTATTTATATATTTTCTCCATGTAAATACTTTTCTCTATAGTATTAACACTTTTAACTATTATCAGATTAGCTACTATAGGAGTCTACAAATACTGGATAGTGTTTAAAAAAAGTATTTTTCTATTTTGCGTCTATAATGAAGTCATTATGCAACAGTTTTGTGTTTAAACTTTTATTTTTTAATGTTGGTAGCACTGAATCACCAATCACCATTATGACCAAGCGCAACATGGCCGCAACGGAATTCCCTGAATATAGATGTCTGATTTTTTTATTTTCAAATGCATAAAAGAGGCAAAATAAAAAAAATTGTATAAACAACTCGTTTGATAACGAACTTGTTCTTTAGAAAACTCGCCGCTTCACGGCTCGTTTTCTAAACTTGGACGCGCGCGTCAAAATCTTGCGTTATCAAACATGTTGTTTAATATTAACAATTTAATATTTACACTATTAGTACCTACTTTATAAGCCCAATAATATGGCATCACTCGTTCCCCAGGGAAAATCGGCTCCGTTACGCGAGAAAGTAGGTGCGGCCTGGCCGTACCATTTATTTAAAGTTTACACTCTTTTCTTTTAAGAGCACATAATTTGTTATTTTTATTATGCTCTTGTTTTGAGAATGAAATATTGGCACCACAAATATAAATACAATTAAGGTACAAGGAATAGTTCAGGGATAACATCGTCAGCAGCTGCAATGGTGATTGCTGGCATCTCATCAATTGACATGATTATCATGGAAGGAGAGTGAAGGAATTGGAACTTGGAACCACCAACATGGCACGGTCAATTATTATGTTACACAAATGTTAAGCAAACATGGGGCATTCTATGTCTACCTCAAAAGATTTGATATTAGCGATGATATGTTTAAATACGTGAGATGGAACAGACCCTGCGGAAAAATATTTATAAAGATCGGAGTGGTTCTGTCTCCCTCAAACATAATAAGCGCCATCCTTGAAGAACCTGAATCGTGGAATGCAATTAACAGTATGTGTGGAAGAATATTGAAGCAAGAAGAGAAGGAATAAGACAGAACAAACATAAAGTAATGCTTATTACAATCCCACGTGCATCTCATAATAAATGGAGGGGTTTTAGTGGGTAGAAATGCCACAGTCTTCCGAGCTATTGAACATCTTTTGGAGGTTTCTCCTCTACAAAAAATCGTTGACCTGTTCAATTGATAAGCCAGTTAAAAGGAAATTCAGCTTTATTTCACGAAAATGCCATCCGTGTTTCTTCGTATGCAGTATCTAACAGCGCTCACTGGACACTGTGAACTAAGGAAACGCCTTCATTGGATGGGGATAGGAGATAAAACCTAAGCTTGTTCAACATAGTAGGTCCATGCTGGCGGAAAACTGTTGTATCATGGCCGAGATCGCTGGTGCCGCTTGAGCGCACTCCAGAGTGTGGGACCGTAGGAGGATGCACAACGTTGAGGTGAAGGAGCATATCACCTTACTCTGTTTTCCAATCCAGAATCCAATATCGCTCAGCCCTAACATCTAAAACTATTTAGCAATAAAAATACTCTAGGAGAAAAGGCAGTTGCGGATCCAGGCATTTGGGAGCCTGAATCTCATGTTCTTTGAGAGACCATGAAGTTTATGTTTTGTAAGTGACGTACACTAAAAAAAATTTGATTATATCATCAAGTTTGAACTTCAGGATGCCTGAAACTTGAGCTTCATTAGTTTCAGTAGATCCGCCACAGTTTCTCTGAAAAATAAATTGTGTTAGAGTCCGCTTAGTCTTTGCGAATTTTCTGATAAGACGTTTCTCACAGACAAGACAGTCTAGGAAGATGCTGATGAGATTTTTTAGAGAATAGCAGATTCTTGGTCTTATCGTGAGAACCAAGGACAAACCCCTTGGGAAAAGAAGCCAGAGGGCTAAGATCTAAACATATCTAAGTTAGTCGATTTGCCACCACCGACCAGATCAGTCGGACAATTTTTAATTATTTTGAATAAACTTATATTTTAGTTAAAGCTTAAAAGAGAATTTATTTTTGACTAACACAAGAACCCGCAGCAATAACACAGCGCCTATGGTTAAATACAGAAATTAAGCCTTATTTTTAGAAGATAAAGGGTAAAGTAAGAGAGTCATCCCCTTCAGTTCTATTTTTTTTTAGGTGATGTGTTTTTGCAGTGTGTGAAGGCCACGATTTTACCCTAATCAGGTCTGCAAGTCAATCTTTAGCGCCTATAGAAACCCGGCGCCTGTCGTTGGGGCCACACTGGCCATACACTAGTTACGGCTCTGGTTTTGATAAACCTTTTCCCTCCAAATTCATTGGAAATGGTTAGGAAAATTTTAATAGATACTGTTGAATTCAAAGCAAATTGCAAGTAATGAGTTTATGTAATGTCAATTGTTATAGAAAAAACTTTTCTAGAAAATTAATGGGTTCAGAAATTACTACAGTTTGATTTGTTGAACTTTGAATTACTTCAGGGACAACATATAATGAAAAATTAATTAAGTAATAATTGAATAAATAATGTTTTCTGTACGTTATCCGTAATATACATTTACTGTAAGGTCATTTATGTTCTTTCTTTTCACTACTTTTATTGTTCCCGTTCCCGTTCCCGTTCAATGTGTAGTCTAGCAGATTTTAGTTTAAAAAGAACAAAACGTGCGGCACGTAGGCAATTGAAATGGATTCTTCAATTAATGCAACGTTGTCCTTTCAATTACTAAATTATCTTCAATTAATGATTAGTTTTTTAGGTGACTGCTTAATAGTGCTTCGAGTACTGGGTTGTGATATATTTAACTGGAGGATAATGAAATATTTCACGAGATTTTTCTTTATAATACAACTTTCAGTTATATTTGTATATTTCTATTATTTTATTTACAAATTATCCATTGAAGATATTATCAAATATTTTCCGATGTTTTGTTTTACAATATTTGTATATTTTCTTTAAATTGTATTTTATAAGTGTACCTATGTGAGTTTTTTACTTCAGGGTACTGCATCATTAATCCAACACGCGACACTTGGAAGTATGGTAGAAAAGAAACGAACCTATGAATTTTGGAGTGCAGAAACTGGCGATAATCGAATAAAAAAACAAATCAAATGTGAAAGTTTAATCATAAACGCATTCAGCTTATTGAATACAATTTTAGTATTTTTCACGGCATACGTTCATCTAATCAATCAAGAAATAGCGTCTAATTTTTTCTTGATTGTTTCACTTTTAGATGAAAATCCATCATGGATTGCTAAAATATTTTTAACTTTCTATAAAACAACAATACCATTTTTCGTTTATTATATGGTAATAACAACTTACCAAACCATATATTTTACGCAACACATGAAATTTCAGTTGCGATTATTAAAATACCATCTGACAAATATTGATCTTGATCATGAAAAGGATTTGTGGACGCTATTGTATAAGACAAAATATCAAAGTATCATCGAGGGACGATTGAAATTTTATATTGCACGTTATCAGGAAGTTATCAGGTATATTTTGTAGATATGTTACTGGCAATGTAGGAAATTGGGCAATTCCGCGAACTATCTAATCAATTTACAAAATGACCAATGACTAACCAATTTGCAGATTGACAATTATTGTGTTAGTCATTCTGCAAAATAACTGACATATTATGATAAAAAACAAAAATTGAAATTAAAATCACATTTGCAGCCCTAAAGTAACTGATTGCTCTATAATTGACGTTATCAGGACGCCTGGTAAAAATGAAGAAACCACCATGTTAAGATTCACTTTGTCTGACTCAACAAACATTCTTCAGAATGCCTAGAGCATGTCAGTTATTTTTCAGAATGACTAAAACATAATCGTCACTCCGATCATTTTGCAAATTGACTAGACATTTCGCGAATTACCTTTGCATATGCGGTAACATATAATAATATTCTCTAGAAAAAAGAACTAATATTGTAAATATATTTAGAGATGGTTTGAGATACAATAAAAGAATTTATCTATTTGTTCCACTATTTGTAATAACGGGAGGCCTTCATGGTATCGGTTGTATGATTGACTTGTATTCTGTACATTTATGAGATATTGTCGTCTAAATTGCAAAAACTAATTTTGATTTTATTTTAGAGATTAACCACTTCTCAATTTGTTCAAACTGGTTCTGTTTTCAGTCTCTTCATATTCACATTCTGTTCTTTAATATTATCGGGGCAACTTGTAGAAACAGAGGTGAAGAAACGCAGTTATTAAATTGTTTCAAAAATTTCCATTTTTCTAAATTTTTTAGTCGGAACAATTATCTGATGCTTTATTGTCTACTGATTGGTACAGGTGGGATATAAAAAATAAAAAAACATTATTAAGATTCTTACCACACATTATGCAACCCTATAAAATGAAATTTACGGAATCGTTTGCAATTAATTACGAATTAGGAGCAGGAGTAAGTTTCAAAATAACCGTTCTAAAATAATAATAATCGTTATTTTTTGTTGTAGATTATGAAATTCATATTTTCAGTTATTTCAGTTTACTTACAAATGCAAAACCGTTAAGAAATCACCAATACTTTCTCCCACTGCTTTATGGTGAATAAAAAAATGCACACTTTGTAAACTATCGCACCACAACTATTTGTTGTGGACTGTATACTGATGGTATAAATATGATAACACTTATCATTCGTAACAGAATAATTGTTAATGTTGTGATACTCCATCGTAGTTTGTTAATATTAAATATTATATAAGAACAGAATATAAGAAGAAGCATTCTTTTTATACTTTTCTTATATTTAAGAATAATTGTTAAATTATTATTGATTCAACTGATTTAGTTCAATTAAATATTATGTGTCGACTGCTATGGGACGAATCTACGAGATGAATGAATTTTTTGAAAACTAAAAATGTGTGTAAAGATTGAAGACGTAGGGATGTAACACGGCCCATCCTGGTTCTGTCAGGAGAGCTGAACACAAACAATAGCTTTGTAATATTATATGTGGAAATTTTAAATAAATGCAAATGCAGTGGCTTTATTCGCACCGTTTTCATGATTGTTTTCTTGTTAAAAACCTCATATGCATATGTGGTCTAACATATGTACATATATAACCAACCACATAATTTTTACACGGCCAGTGCCGGGCTAGCGTACTTTGGCCCAAGGGAAAGTTGCAAGAATAAAAGACATCTCTTCAGAAAAATTCGGGTATATTTTCAGTCCTTGAACTACGGCAATTTTCAATAGAGGATCTAATAAAGCCGTGCTGAAACGGGTATCCTCAATAGGCCATTAAATTATACTCGTAGTTAAAGTGTTAAACGATTGTCGATGGTCCTCCCAAACGCATGAAGCAGCTGACAAATCTAATGTTTGTATTGTTAACGTTTTTCTACTTCTTGAATTTAATATATGTTTGCTAGTAGTTCTATAATTCAATTCACTATGCAATTTTTTGACAAAATAAAAAATGGTCTCAGCTGGTGGAATTCAAACGAAAATCTTCATCTTCTCCTCAATTGTTTAGAGCTGAAACACTCAGCCAGTATAAAAGATACATATAGAAATTTGTAGTAGGAATAAGGATAGATATCCCTAAAGAGTGAGGAGCAGTGAGGGGAGTTGAATTGTCGACTTCTTATCGATATCCATACGGACCAAGAGAAAGGTAAAGATAAGGATGGGATAAAGATTTTCGTTTGAATCACACCGTATTACATCATAAAGAAAACGTTGTCATCAGGAAAACAGCAATAAAGAAATCGACAAAACAGTCGGCTAATAATGAGTCTCATTTGGTTCCTAAACATTAAGACAGTATCTATGTAATTAAATGAATGTATTTCGTTATCGACCTTTTTCATACAAAATAATCCGTGCAATTCAAACGCAAATCCTCATCTTCACCTTCATCTTTATCTTCTAGTCACTCCGTGTGGATATCAATAAGGAGCTGGCAATTCAACTCTCCTCAGTCTTTAAGGATTTGCTTGCTCTACCCAGCAAGTCTAAGCGGGACATTAAAATCAAATATAAACACAATTACCCGCATATATCTATCCTTATTTCTACCACAAATATAGCTTTTCAGCTATAAATGGGTATGATGAAGATGAAGATTTGTGTTTGAATTGCACCGAATAACAATCATAGGTGTGTAGACGTGCGTTTATTTCACTTTAGTTTGTTTTCCTGGACACAAGTGTCAGCGGTTCACTTTACATCTGACGCCTGACATCCTGTGCATCTGTAATGTTTTTGATATTTATTTTATTTGAAGCTTTATATGTATATCAGCAGGGCCGGCGCTAGGGTGCTTGACGCCCTTATGCAAGAATTTATATGGCGCCCTAGAATTATTGTCAT
>JAZBHA010001822.1:0-14298 GCA_037464855.1 Iselma pallidipennis | reverse complement strand
ATTATTACTATTATTACTATTATTTTGATTATAACGAAAGTGAAAAACTATATAACAGAATAACTGGATTATTATTAACAATCGTTGAGGGTAAATAATCTCGCAATTGGCTTATCTGATAAAATTGACTTTATTGTTGGGATTTTTTTTGTTTGTAACACTTATAGACATACGAGTAAATAAAAGTCTTTAGGAGTTATTGTTATAATTCTTTTATTGCTTGATCTAATTAACAGGAGAACATAGAAATGATAAATTATCTACAAATCTCAAGAACTGATAATAAGGGGGAAATTTTGAACTTAAGGGAGAGATCTCAAAATTGTGATTTTTCAAGTGGAGGAAAATATGTAGATACAACACCGTGTGGCAACAATTTATTGATTTGATAAAAATCACAATGACCAACTTGTTATCTTAAAACAAAAAACAGAAAACACATACTTGAATCTCTAATGCATAGAAATGTGCTAATTGTAAGATGCGAAGTAAATATCACTTGAGATCAAACAAACAAACCTTCAAAAGAAGTTTTTAACAAAAATAACAGATTATTTAGAAAATAGGTAAACTCCTCCTGAAAAGTTCGAAAAATTACCCAAACAGTTTTCGAGAAGATTGAGATTTTTTCGGGATCAACAGATTCCATTTAGTTATCTCCACAATGATTTGATTAAGATACTTGATTTACTATCAGGAAAAAAATATTGTCGATAATAAATAGCACTGTCAGCTTCCATAACAATTCAGTCAATCAAACTGTGAATCTTCTAGTGGCGATGTCGCTTGATGTTGAAAAATCAATAGAAATCTCAGAAACATCAAATAAACCAAGTAAGTTGAAAAATCCAAATCTCATTGTTATTTAAATTCCGAATAACTGAAAATTTTAAGAACAATGGCTGGGTACCCGACATCTCCAGTTTGCTATGATGTGCGTAGCTACCATCATAGCCTATGGTATGAGAACGAATATCTCTGTTGGTATTATAGCTATGATGGATAAAGATCCTCCTGATCCGAGCATACCAGTGAGTCTATCCTGAGCCTCAAAAAAACTATTTAAGTTAACGAAAATATATTTTAGACTTACCCAGAATGGACCCTGAAGAACGTTATCTTATCATCATTCTTCTGGGGTTATATCATACCACAAGTTGGTGCTGGTCAATTAGTGAAAAATTACGGTCCTAAATGGTTTTTGGGCGGTACCATGTTAATCAATTCACTATTTTGTCTATTAACACCAGTAATGGCACAAGAATTGGGTGAAACTGGTGTGATATTAACTCGTATTGTTCAAGGTTTAAATCAGGGTTTTCTCTTCCCATCCCTTCATAATTTATTGGGTAAATGGACACCATTGGCGGAACGTTCAACAGTTGTCAGTTTTGTTTATACTGGTGGTCCATTAGGTAGTTGTATTGCGATGCCAGTGACTGGTGTTATAGCTGATTCGACACTTGGATGGCCGGTAGCTTTCTATTTATATGGTGCATTAGGTATGGGATGGGTGATTGTATGGGTATGGTTGGGATCAAATTCACCCGAACAACATAAGAGTATCAGTATTGAAGAGAAGAGATATATTGAGAGTAGTTGTCATAGTGAAGAGAATACTAAAACAATTATAACACCATGGAGGTCCATATTGACGTCGTTACCATTTTGGGCTGTTTTGGTATCACATTGTGGACAAAATTGGGGCTATTGGACGTTACAAACGGAAATCCCGTCGTATATGGACAAAATTATGGGATACGATGTCGCAGATGTAAGGCTCTTTGTCGAGTTCTAGAATCTTTACTAATTTTAATTAAACTCCCTTAGAATAGTCTTCTATCAGCTCTACCATACTTTGTTTTATGGCTACTTAATTTCATTTTTAGCCCATTGGCTGATATGTGTATAACGAGGCATTATTTGTCGATTGGTAATACACGAAAACTCTTCAATACTGTCGGTAAATCCCAAATTTCTGTACAATTTTCCTAGAATGTCTGATTACTTTATTCATTTTTAAAGGCTTAGTAATCCCAGCAGTCGCTCTAGTCTGGTTAGCCTTCGTGGATTCGTCACAAAACGACCTAGCATTAACACTTCTAGTGGTGGCTGTCGGTATTAATTCTGCCACATATTCGGGATTCAATGTCAACCACATTGATTTAGCACCGAATCTAGCTGGTACTTTGATGGGTATCACGAATACTTGTGCAAACATTATGTCATTAGTAGCACCATTGGCGGTAGAAGCTTTAGGGGATGATGAGGTCAATATTTTGGACGATTTTTCTAGCCTTTAGATATTAAATTGAAGTCTTTTTTTGTTTTTGTAGACTGATCCAATTTTATGGCGGAAAGTATTTTTGATTGCTGCCGGTGTGTTTTTTGCTGCGAATTGTTTCTTTGTGATTTTTGGAGCTGGAAAACTACAAGAATGGAATGATGGCGAAAAATCAGAGAAAAACGAGCAAAACAAATAATATTGTTTATGATTATTTTCACTTTAGTTATGATTTTTTGATTGATTATTAGGATGTGGTTGTATTTTCAAGTTTTTTGCGGCCCAACGTTTCGTCACCGTTTGGTAACTTCTTCAGGGCATCAACTAGTTTATTACTCTGGTGTGATTTTCTTCTACAACCACCGGTGTTTCACTGACAGTCTCATAATCAATCAAAAAGACAAATAATATTTATTTGTATTTTTTTGTAATAAAATTTATTTTTTATACTTAAAATATACATTTTGTTGTACATTTTTAATGGAAAAAATCACAGACTTCAACATTTTCTTAACTCGTATCACTTTGAACTTGTTGATTATTCCATGACTGGACCTCACCGGAACCAAAGATAACAAAAAATAGATTCGATAGGAGATAAATAATTGAAGATACCCAGAAGACAATTTGCCATTGGCTTGTGTCATTCTACAAATTTTTTGGTTAATTTCTGTGTACTGCAAAAACTCCCAATAATAAACTCACCTCATCAGTAACGATCACTTGGACTAGAAGTGGTGCAAGTAATGAGCAAATATTCGAGACGCAATTAGTGACACCCATCAAAGTTCCAGAAAAATTGGGTGAAATATCCATATGGTTGACATTGAAACCGGAATATGTTGCTGAATTCACACCGATAGCAATGACCAGAATAACAATAGCTGCCGTTTTATGGTCTTCATTCATAAAACCAAGAAAGATTAGAGCTATTGCGGGTACCATTAGACCTACAATTGTCCAAGAATAGAATCAATCATTTTAAAAGGATTCTGGCAGAAAATACCGATAGAATTAACGATTTTTCTCGTTGTACCAATCGATGCTAGTTTCTTGTTGATCAATAAATCGGCCAAACCGCTAAAAACGAAACTCAATATCCATAGAACCAAGTACGGTAAAGCACTCAAATAACTGTTTGATTTGATTTGGAAATTCATCACATGACTCATATATGATGGTATTTCGGTAATTAAAGTCCAGAAACCCCAATTTTGGCCGCAATGAGCTACAAGAATCGCCCAAACTGGTAACGAAGTCAAAATCTCTTTCCATGGTGTTGTTGCATTTTTCTGACTATCAGCACCATTATGACTATCACCTAAACTAGTTTCAATAAACATTCGTTCTTCTGGACTAATCCGGCGACATTGTGATGGTGAATTCGAACCGAAAATTGCCATCAACAATGACCATAAGAAACCACCTAAACCGTACACATAGAAAACCATCGGCCATCCATACCAACTAGCTGAAATCATTCCGGTGACAATCATTGAAATCACCGTACCTAAAGGACCTCCTACAAAATCAAACAATTAGTGATTTGAACCCCATAATGGTTTATAACAATTTTACCAGCATAAACAAATGTGCCCAATCGAGAACGTTCCGATAATGGTACCCAATGACTTAATAAATTATGAATGGATGGGAAAATGAAGCCTTGACAGAAACCTTGTAATGCTCTAGATGCCATCACACCTTTAGAACCAAACAATTCAGCCATTTGTGGTAATAATAAACTAAACAATGAACATATGGCCATGGTAACGACTAGAAACCATTTTGGGCCGAATTTCTTTGCCAATTGCCCGGCACCAACTTGTGGTATTATATAACCCCAGAAGAATGATGATAGGACAATACTCTTATCATGCCAGTCCTCATAAATCTATGGAGTAACGAAAAATTCTAAAATATAAACAATTTCTAAGATAAACAATGGAAACATACCGGAATTTCGGGATTTGGACTAGACTTTGTTGTCATCGCTACTATTCCAACTGATAGATTCACTCGTATACCATAAGCGATGAATGTTAAGAAGGAATTGAGTAGAACTTGAACATGTCGTACACCACAACAAGAAGCTGTAATCAATTTTGTTTTTTTTTTTTAGTAAAAATTTCTATTAAAATTGTTAGTTAGTTTCTTCAAGATTTAGGGAAAAAGTTGGAAGGTTGGATCGTGGTTAAGCATCAATAATAATCGTTTTCGCAATGTCGGGACTTCATAAAGTTATTATTAAAAAAAAGTCGGTCTTTCTGAGGAAATAATTGCATCAACTATCGGACTGTAACAATAATAATTTGGTTTCTTTGTATTTGATTTTTATTTTTATTTATTTATTATGGAAATTACGCGAGATCGTAACACCTTTCGTAGAAGCTGCTTTATGCAATTTAAATGTTAATTAGTTTGTAGTAACAGGACGATTTAATTTCCACGTGTTATTATCATCATTACTATTATTATTATTATCGAGTTTTCCCCTGTAACTTGTTAGTTTTGTGTAAATTTTCCTAAAGACTTACTGTATTTTTTTGTTACGGCTTCACCATTCCCATCCTCGTTTCCTATGTGATCCATTTCGATGATTTCTTTGGACATTTTTTTGTTTATTGATTTATTTTCAAAATTTCAAATAATAATAGATTCTTTGTTTTGTAATCATCAACTATTGGGAGACTTCATCGATGAATAGCCAGTAAGAAACTAAAGTGTTATTTCCACCAAATCGCTATCATACTCCCCTTGTTGACCTTCCGTTAATATGAACCAATAATTCTTTAACAAATTTATAATTCCAGATCTCTTCTATTTGTTTCCTAAATATTGTCCTAATTTAATGATTAACGAGAGGTGTAGTTGACCGGGAAGTAATTCAAGCAAATCTAAACGGAGATACCCGCAGATTCGTTACGATTCAAGAGTACCTATCCAGTTCAACCCCTAAACTACTGCATTATTTAGGAGATGTTTTAGTGTTTCTTGGAAAAAAACAGAAAAGTTTAATGAATCAATAGTTATTTTTCCATTAGAGTTATTTATAATTAGATAGCCTTTATTAATTTTCTAGACGACGAACAAATTTCGTCTAATTTTAGTTGACAAACTTTGGTTTCTAAATATTGAAATCTCTTATCAATGAAAACTTTGAAATCTAAATACATAAATTAAAATCCAATAATCAAATTATAAATAAATAATTTTGCAATAATATATTTATTATTATAATTTTTCGTAATCAATTTTTTGTTTGACCTTTTGATTTTACTAATCATATGAATGTTTCTTTTTGTATTTAAAAATAATAATTTGTATTCATTCATTTTCTCAATAATTATAAACTAATTGACAATTAAAAGACTACAATTATTATCTATTATTCAGAACAAATCAGAAATTGATAATTTATTGACATCAATGCTATTTGGTGGACATTGAAGAAATCACTGTAGGAATACTTAATAGTCTGAATGGAAAACTAGTGCCGATATTCTCAGAAAATCTATTTATAGAGAAGAAGTCGGTCGTCTGTTCTGATTAACGGAGATAATTTCGGAAAAACCGGAAAAAATATTCAAAGATTCCCTTAATGTGCTAATTTGTATTAATTATAGGCTTGCAAAATTAACTGACAAGAAAAAACAGCAACAAGGGCTTAGGGCGCCGGAGTACACGCCCAAATTTGCGATAAGCCCTTAGAAGTCAGTACCGTGTACTTCGAACGCAAGGCCTCAGAACTAGCAATAAATGAAACGATATATTAGTAGGATTACTAGAGGGCTGATAAGGGAACACTCAAAAGAGTTCAATTAAGAATATGACGGTTTATTTGCGCTAGTGTTATAAAAAAATATTTTACAAAAAATTAATAACTTAAAGTTTGATTTAATTTATTTAAGAATGGAATGACGAAATTCAGTCTCCTCTCACTCAATGCTTTGAAGGGCGTCTCAATGTAGCTGATCGTACTTCTAAAAGTACTGGTCGTTCTTTAGTACTCGGCATAAACGAATGTGCCCTTCTGACACGATCACCATCACGAAAACCAGGCGCCACTTGATACAATCTAGCTTCAAGTACTTCTTTTCGGTCTTCAGAAATTCGGATTTTATCATGAGCCAATTTTAGTTGTCCATCTAAGACTTGACGTTCTTTTTCCAACTGGTCTAAGCGTTGTTCAGCATCTAACAATAAGATAAATAAAATCAAATAAAATTGAAATCCTGATATGGAATTATCTTACTTTTGAGTTGTTGTTCTTTTTCCTTCTGCAATTGTTCGAATTCTAATCGTTTGCCGCGCTCCTCCTCCAACAACTGTCTCTGTTCTTCCTGTAAACGTTCCAATTCCTCCCGTTTCTCCCATTCTTCAGCCAAAACACGTGCTTGTAGAGCACGCACAATTTCCTCATCACGTTTAGCTTGTGTCTCTTCTTCAAGTAAACGTTCCAATCTCACACGTAACTGTTCCAATTCGGTCAATTTCCTGGAATCTTCACGCACTACAGCTTCCAATTCTTTAGCTTGCCCTTCAGCTAATTGACGAGCACTACGTTCCTGTTGCAATTGGACTTTAGCACGTATCATCTCCTGTAAACGTCCAACTCTTTGTTGACGGCGTCGTAACGCTTGTAAACGTTGGTATGTCTGTGAACCACCCGAATAATCAGCAGCTAATTGCAGGGCAGATATCCATTGTAAACGAGTCATATGGTCAGTGGTGCCCAATTCAAAGGAGCGTTCTGGAGTGTGCAGGATGATCTTGTAGTCGGTTTTGGGCTCAATTCGACTACCTGGAGCAATTGTCAAGGAACCACAACGCTCTTTTTCGGAACGTGTTTTATAGTAACACAGTTCAGATGGACGTAAAACAAACCAGTATTCACGCATCGTTGGGAATATGTAGCCCTTTTTTGTTAAATAGCCCTTTTTGATTACGTCCTCAACAATCTAGAGAAATCAGAGTTTTTTTGGGTGAAAATTGATGGAATTTTCTATAAAATTCATTTACCGTTTGATAGATATCAGTAACAGCTTCCGAAATGGCATTTTCATCTTTAACACCAACCAGACATCGTGATTCCAGTATTGCAATAAATGATGCTAATCGGAAATTCCCAATGGAAACACACAAACTGGTAAAATCTTCATCATCAAATGGACAACCTAATGATTGTGCCAAATTTTGTGCAATATAATTCGCCTCATTTGGATGTAATAACAATTGATAGATATCATCATTATCATTATCATTCGGTATTAATTCAGATAATACACAAAAAATGCGGAAAATCTTATAGATTGAATCATCATTAAAAATCCGTTGATTACAATCAAGATATCGTTTACGACAAACTAACCAACATACTTCAGCTATACGTCGTTCATAATCACGTAGATCATTTAATGATAATTTATTTGGTAATGATGAAAATACTTCTTTTTGTAGATAGAAACGGAATTGGTCGAAATTTAATGTTGCCGTACTACGGAAATGTTCTAAACCACGTTCAACACCGTACAAATCAAGGAGAGTACCAATGTTGGCCGTCAAAACCTACAAAAAAAAAACACCACAAGATTAATAGAGATTTTTGTTAATTAATTTAGAGACAAAAAGGGTAATTGGAGTATTTCCTTTTTGAATACATATTTGATGAAAATCACTTGACACAGATTCGTAATGAAGGCTTCATTTAACAACCTTGGCTAATAACAATTCTAACTAGAATATAAACAAATTACAAAATACACACACAATAAAATTGTTTAAATAAACTTTATTTATATCTTGGAATATGTAAAGTTAAATGATTCATTTACTGGAAATGATAACAGTATCATGATAACGTGTACAGAAAGATGACAACATTTCTAAAATCTTCATCATTACAATGATTTTTCTCTTCTAAATAAGGGCCTTGACACGAAACACTTACTATATTTGGTAAAATCAAGTATACTAGTAATGATAGACAAGTAAAAAGTAGGTATATCTACAGTAAAATATCAAGAAATTTTTGATTTTCATTTAAAGAAACTATGAGAAAAAATAATAATTTTCATCTAGAACACTCACCTTCAATTTTGATTTATTCACAAAACCAGATTTATCCTGTTGCAGGACATCGAATGCTTGCCACATGTAATTCGTGACATTCTCAAGAAGGATAGCCATTTGGTTTAATCAGGCGCGACATATGTATGTGAATCACATACGAACAACGTATAACTGAATGTAAATGAAAGGAAAATGAGTGAGTGGGTTTCACTTGTTATTAATAATAATAATAATAATAATAATAATAATCGTGTTTGCTGTTGTTGGATTGCGATATGCACACCGACTGGTATGAGGAGACAAATAAAAGTCCGACCAAAACGCCTACATTTTATAGAAATTATTTTAAACCAGTTTAAGATTTTGGAGATTAATGATTCATATCACTAATCAAACTAATATAGAGGATAATAACCGGTAATCTTAAACGTTTCCTAAACACTCTCGCACCTATTCTCGCTACCAATTGGAGGAAACACTGAGAACTGATTCTAATCGGTGAGGAGAAACAGTTTGGGGACCACTGACCGCTATTATCAACAAATTGACGTAATTTTCTTATTGATAAAATAATGCAATATGTTTTTTTTTTGTTTAACGAGACATTTATTTCCTTTTTTGATAAAAAAATCATTTTTTTTTCGTTTTGCCTCTCTTTTTTCGGGCAGCTCTTCGTGCCCGTTTCCTAGCCAAATATTGTCTCCAAAACTTTTGAATAACTCTAGCGGCTCGATTTTGGGTGAAATTCATCAATTTCTCTTGAAAGATCCGCTCTTCTTCATCCTGTTTCTCTTGCATTAATCGCATATATTGATCATTTTGTTTAGTTAATTGATCTTGTAATTCGTCAATAGATGCCTGTTCTTGATCGTACCTGGAAATCGACTTTAATTAATCTAATTTATTATTATTTTTAATTTTTTTTAATTACTCGGCCTGTAATGATTCATATTCAGTTAATTTCTCAGTCATATCTTTATCGTATTTCTCAATCCATCCAGCTAATTGTGCTTCAATCTTTAAACGAGCATTTCTGGAAAGTTTTTCTTCGTTTAAATTTTGTTCAATTAATTCGTCATATTGTCGACTACGTAGTGTAATTTCTTCTTTTAGTTCATTCTGGGTTTGTTCACTAACAAGACTGAGTTTCATCATTGATGTTTCTGATTCACAAACAATTTTCTGTATATCGAAATTGAATTTTTCCTGTAATTTCTCTAGATTTTCGGTTAGATCATTGAGGGTTTGTTTGTATTCTTCATGTTCATGATCAAATTCTGATTCTTGTTTCCTCAAAATCGCCTCCAACTCTACAAATTTTCATGAGTCATCATTTTGGTTTACGAGGAAAATCAAAAATAGAAATGCACTTTTTATGTTTTCCTGCAAATACGTATTCTCTAGCAAGACTTTTCTCAGTTTATTTTCTTCTACAGTTTCGTCATTTCCTATTAGTTTTAATTTATCATCAAGTATCTTCTCTAGTTGCAAAAAATACGAGAGGAATTTCTCTGTTGAAGGCTCAACTGTTGGATTTTCAAGATTTTTCAAAAACTTTCTAATACATCTCGAGTTTAGAATCAGATCAATTGCTTGATTGAATTGAGTTTCAAATTCCGGCTTGTAAGTTGAGTTTTTTTCTGGAGATTGTGTATCAATTTCGTCAACATCATGTTCAATAGAGAATTGTCGATTTGTTTTGGAAAATTGTGCTAAAATTTCTAAAACAAATTCAGCTTCATGTGTTGTTAAGTAGCGATGCACTATTTCACTGTTATCTTCAATTAAAATCCGAATATTGCCCTAAAATTGATTGATTGTTTAGTAAAAAAGCGGGGAAGAACTATGAAAAGTGTCTACAAGGATTTGTAATTTTTCTATGGTTTGTTTGAGAATCTTACGAATCCGATTGGCTTCTACTTCATAATTAGTGATAGATTTCGACTGATTCTGGTCAATATTTGCAATTTCTTCATTATTATTTATATTTTCGGATTTGTTGTAATCGATCATCGTTAAAAAGGAACACAACAAGAAATTGTCAAATGAGAAATCGATCTAATTTTCCAGAGTTGTCATAGTGACAGTAATGCCACTATGTTCGATTTTTATTTAAAGATAAATACTTTGTACATGAATACAATAATTAAAAAAATTTAAATTAAAAAAGGCATAAAAATTATTTGCACGTTCAGTTCTCCAATTGTTTGGTCTTATCAAAGATTAAATCAACAGTTCTCGGTATCATCCCTGAAAACAAACAGGGAGTGTCTGGATCCATAAGGGCACTGGCTTCGGGATTATCTGGAAACGAGAAATAATTAATATTTTTTCCATCTTTATTTGTTTTTTTGCATTGTTGCGCATATTGTTTAATAATTGCAAAAAATTGTGGTGTTAATCACAATAAGTATTTAATAAATGTTGTGAAATTTATGAAGTGTAGTTCTTTTAAATCAGGCCCGGGTCCATAGGTGAGGCGGCGAGGCGGCTGCCTCAGGCGCCACAATGGGGATTGTTTACCTCCCACCCTAATGGTGGGAAATTGCACAATTGCTTCCACCATTTGAGTGGGGATAAACTTCTGGTTTTGAACATAGGGTGCTTATACTTCTAACGTGTAGAGGGTGCTACCTGTTTGAGCATTATAAAGGATATGTTGACAATGCTCAAACAGGTAGCACCCTCTAGACGTTAGAAGTATAAGCACCCTATGTTCAAAACCAGAAGTTTATCCCCACTCAAATGGTGGAAGCAATTGTGCAATTTCCCACCATTAGGGTGGGAGGTAAACAATCCCCATTGATCGGCCCCGGTCCTGTTTTGAATATAAATGATAAATATAACAAAACAGTTATTTATCATATTTTTTTACGTTACTTTTTAAACGGGCAGTATTCTTTTTTTTTATTATCATCTATGATAAATTTCTTGATATTCGATTTCAAACAAAATCAAGTCTTGCTTTTAAGCCTTTTTTGCGTTGTAGATGAATTTGTATTTCTATACCTTTATCAACTTTGTTGCAACACGTGCTCTGGTCTCTTTGCTGCAGGGCACCGTTCAGTCAAAATTCGCGATCAAAAAAATTAAAACAATTCAAATTGAAAATTTAAGAAAAAATAAAAATGGAGAGTCTTCTGATAAGTGAGTTTACAAATTTCCGTTTCTAACTGAATGAGAATACCAACCTTCAAGAAACAACAATAAAATTTCCCTAGATATTGTCGTATTGAAAGAGTCATCTAGTGATGGGAAGCTGAAATCAAGCTGAAACCGGAAAGCTTGCAGCAGCGTATTGTTGGTTGCATATGGTTAAACACAAAATTTTCTGTAGATCTAGCAGTTGGAAACTGAAACCAACTGAAATCTGAAAGCTGTATTGTTGGTTGCATACGATTGGAGGGCAAATTTTCTGAAAGATCTAATACCAAAATAAAATTTCTTAAAACAAATAAATTCTATAATTTTTATTATATAATTGCAGAGGGTGAGCGATCTCTCAGTAAATTTAAGAAATAGAAATTCAGGACCGGCTTTAAATGTGCAATGCAATTTTATGGCGCCCCTAAGCAGTTTCAAGTACAGTGTCGAACTGGACAAGGGGATATGGGGAGTCTTTGAGTGCCTAATAGCGTTTGAGGGGCCACCGATAAGGTTTTAAGCTACTTTCTTTTCTTAGAAATTCCCCCGGGGCCAAGGTGAGCCAGTCTGGGTCTGCTCAAGAGTCTCTCGCCTCTCGCCAGGATTTTTGGGATGATATGTGTATTACCTTGGTTGTAGCTACAGTTATGGTTTTTATAAAATAGTGGCGTTATCTCAGAATGTCGTTATATCCAGGTTTCCGAGTACCTACTATTCAAGTCGACCACAAAATGTTCGCAGATTTTCATCATATTTAAGAAATTTACGAATGTCTCATAAATTCGGTATACTTCCTAATTTTTTTTTTCGTTTTTAACTAGATTGGTTTCGTCAACATCTTCGGTCGTTCTCTACTCCTCCATCTTTCTCAATAATTGAGACAATTCGATTCAGTTTTGTGAAAATGTTCGGTGGAAAGTCAACAACAAAAGCCAAACGCTATAAATATTTAAACGTGGCACGTACTGATGTCTCCGTCCAGCCCATATAATTTGCTAGCATTCTATTCCCAAGACGATATCGTCGTTGTCGACGACGCCGACAACGATGTCGTCGTTTTTGTTGTTGTTGTTGTTGTTGTTCAAATAAAAATCGCCTCGTTGCAAGTAATGCAATCCACTACACAGAGTCAGTGTGTTTAGAATGCACAATAAAATAGCACCACTTTGTCAAAAGATTATCATTATTATTATTATTATTACTAGTAATATTTTGGACGTATGTTGAGGAATATAGAGAAAAGTGGTGACGAGCCAGCGAACGGAAACGGAAATGGACAGAAGACGCTGGTGTAAGCGCTATTGCATCGTCCAACCTTAATAATTCCTGAATTTGTGTATGTATGTGTGTGTGTGTCTGAAATATAAAGGTCCACTTTGTGGTTTTGTCTTTTAAGCATTTCATTCGTTTTTGGTGAAGAATTATTGACTAGATTGCCGGTGTATGTTGGTTCCTTAACTTCCTAACACCAGATTTTCCGTCTAAATTGCAATTCACGACACAATAAATTAATTTCCACACACACACAAAAAAAGGACACACCATATAAGCTGTAAATCGTCCATTATTGTTGGTTTCTTGTATCATGTACGTCGAGCCGCCCAAAAAAATTACAGATCTTGTATCTAACGTGATTTAACATCGAATTAGTCGATACGGAAATTTGTCAATTTTCTTTTAACAATGACAAGTGGATGTGTCTTCTTGTTCCTTATCCATCTCGCTTCTCTCTCAATTTCTGAGGTAATTGCTTCGTTTTAGACAAACAAGAAGGACAAAAAGGTAGAAAAATCCCGGGTGTTCCAGTTAAATTCTCTTTCTCTCTGTGTGTCGTACTTGGAGCCCTATGATTGATGAGTAAGCTATCTATCGGGTGGAATTTTAACAAATTGTCATTAGTCTTTCTTCGTTTTTTTTTTAAGGTGATTCTTTTGAAATTAATGAGGGGATTGAACGATATTTTACATGAAAATAAAACACAAAAAAAACAGTATAACGTAAAATCGATTAACTAGAACGAAACTTTGCAAACAAATCTAATTTTAATTACAGGTCTTAGCTTTTATCATATTTTCAATCATGAAAACTTTGGTGGATAAGAGACTGGGGTGGAGAATTAATGTTGAGGATTTATTCGACGTACCACGAATAATCTATACACCAAGTCATATAATCAGGACCGGTGGTAGGGTGCTTGGCGCTCTTATGCAATTCATGTTATAGTGGGTACAAATTCTCATGGACCTGCGCCAATAAACCAAAATTCGTCAAGAATCTGTATACTACTCGTTGCAATAACATTTGTCATTTTCGTGCTGCCGTCGTGCTGGAAGCATTGGTGAATGTTTTTAGGTTATACAGTAAAACACCAGATTTCGTTTGCCACTCTTGAAATTTTGCTCCGCCTTCGCGCAATGAAGGTCCATGAGAGTTTGTACCTACTATAATTTAGTATTTCTTTGTTAGACTACTTTTCTGTCTGAGGTGCTCTTACCATTGGCGCCTCTTGATATCAAGCGCCCTTATGCCCAGCACCACCTGCTTATTGCGCTCCGCCGGCACTGCATATAATATTTTAAGAGTTAATGATTTTATTACAATCATCAAAACCAATGGGGATTGCGCACTCCCTACTTAAATGGTAGAAAATGACGCAATTTTTTTCTACCAGATACTATGGACTTGAACCGTCTGACTTGAAAGGGCGCTTATACTTCTAACATCTAGAGCAGTGGTTCTCAACCACTGTGCCGCGGCACTTTAGTGTGCCGCGAGATTTTTGAAGTGTGCCGCCAAAT